>VACF01002283.1:0-86707 GCA_006891605.1 Pleurozium schreberi
TGTGATTATTAATAAAGAGAATACATTACACAAAGTGTCCCTCTCAACCGATACATTGATGAGCTAATCTTGAATCAAGAATTGACTATTTCATTGACTTTAAATAGAAATGGAATTTTTTTGGCAAATTAAAGCAATATTTATTAAGCAGAAAGTACTACTTTGTACTATATTTTGAAATGGTGTAATTTGGTCCTATGGTGCCAAAAAAAAAGGGTTGAGTTTAATGAATCTCAACATTTTCATCATGGAGAAAATATTCACTAATAATGTTCTTCTCTTTTACACTATGACTAGTCAACGATGCTAGTATGTAAGCATGAAAATGCCATGTAAGCCTTGAGCATATACATAAGTAGATATCCTACAACCATTAAAGGTGCTTATAATAACATAAACACCTATATTATTATAATCATAGAAGGCTTAAGTTTCATAATATTGATACTTGTAACATAGGTATATAATAGCAACCCTCATGACCCACTCAAGGTTTCAATCTTTTATTACTGAAAACATTAGAAATATGGTTCAAAGGGATGATGTTTTTTCATTTTTTTTTGTAGATTTCACAATAGCATAGTCTCAAAAGAATCGTTGTTGCTATGAAATTGGCCTTATAGATTAGACTGACCAAACCTTCCGTTATCGTGGTTCTTTTGTACATGCTCTTTCATTAAAGAGAGAATGTAAATCAACATCTCTGTTGGGATACAAAATACAATGTCCATGGAGCAAGATATCCCAAGAGCCTACACAAGGACCCGTTGAGTTGCTATATGATATCAACGTATTGGTACAAGACACCCTCATAGCTGGGCAATACATCTTCCAATCAAGCCTCAACTTAAAAAGGCAGCCACCATGCATGTGGCATTAACATTAGAAAAGATTTGAGGTCATTAGGAGATTTTAGGCTTGTTTTCAATATTATAAATCAGCCATTGTTGGCTAAAATATAAAATAATTAAAACATTAAAAAGGTTTAAATTTAAAAAAAAAACATTTTTAATTTTAATAAATAATTAAAAAATAATTAAATATTAAAATCTGAATTGGCAATCTCTTGCCCATATTAGATTATAATAGAGTTCTCAAAGTTTCTACAATCTATGAACTTGCAATCTTTCAAAGGCCTCAAAAATCCTCTAATACAAGTTGTAGATGGTATACAATTCGTGGTCACCAATAAACAAATAGAGAGGACGATCTGAAATTTGTTAATCTTAAATTAGGCACTGAAAAATGCCTTCTAAACGAAATGCCATATTGCAAAAACCTCCTAAAACCTATAGTGCAATTCAAACTCCTTTGTGAACAAAGTTAATTACTAATAGAGAGAAGTCTATTTTAAAATTTAATCTTTGTATACATAATTTTATTCTAATATTAACATTAGACAACTAAATATTCAAATTTCATTGACAACCTTTAGGTCAAACCTATTATAGGAGATATTTTAAATCTTATATATCTATATTTATAATTATTTTTTATAGGCAAGCATAGGATGAACTAAGTATAAATAGACATGACCAAAATAATGGAATAAAGCTTATAAGGTGAATCTATAGTTGAATCTACGACCAAAGTTATTGAATGAAAGCCAAGACAAAAATTAATGAAGATATGTTGCCAAGCCATGAAGGTGTTTCATACTGGTGGGTGGATGTCATATAGCAATCCAACAAATCCTTGTGCAAACTCTTTGTGATATCTTGCTTCATAGACATTGTATTCCATATTTTGCTAGAGATATCAATTTACATTGTCTCTTGAAAGCATAGATATAAAAGTGCCTTGACAATGGGCGGTTCACTTCATTCTACAAGGTCAATAACAAAAGATCAAAGCCTTGAGTGGATCATCATTAGTCTATAGTGAGGGGAGCAGCGTAGACCTAATATTTATTTGTAGTCAAACATTTAGCCTAAAAAATGTAAACAATGGAAGCATTGAAAAAAAAAATTAAAATTGTGTAGTATGTGAATGGTGACACAAATCATTTGATGAAATAGTTGTAGCCATTAGAGCCAATTTGGAGTCACAAGAAGGCCCCATAAGCCCTCCATGGGTAGTCTAGAGYCTTGACTTTTTGCTCAAGGTATGCGGCCATGAAGGCTTGATATTGTGGGCAACAAAAAACTTAGTCGCCCTCGGTAAGGCTTTAAGGTACATTTGCCTCTGAAAGTGGATCAATGTGTAAGTGACTGTGTTGAGTGCTTCCGAAACTGGGTCGAAGTGTCTCTTGACCATGTTGAATGCTTCCGAAACTGGGTCGAAGTGTCTCTTGACCATGTTGAATGCTTCTAAAGGAGGACAAGAGGCTTGTACGCAAAATGATGTTACTGTGGGTCTGTGACTGACAACAATACAAAGTACCTCGCTTTTGCTTGCCACAAGGACAATACAAAAAATATTGATTATTTGCACCACTCCCTCAACTCAAGTGTTTTGTTGTTYTCAAACGAGTACAAGCTGTATGCAAGGAAAGGATATGACTGGATAAACCCCCCAATTTAACAACTTGCAGTCTATGTTGACATTAATAGTGCCACTAGAGGTTGTACCGGAATTTTTAGCTAGGCAACGTCTTTGTGTTAAAAGTGGGGGAAATTCAAATGGCCCTCCCTTGATCCCAAATTGGCTTTAATTTTTCTATGGTKTTTTTTTGTCATAGCCATTTCATTCCATGGTCTTTTTTTCATAGCTTTGCCCATGAATTTMRTCAAGATTTCRCTTTTTCAACTTCATTTCAAGATTTGAATCTCTCAATGGACCATGTTATCATGAATATGCTAAAGCTAAAACCAACTACTTATGAGGATAGTATGGAATTTCTAAAGAAGGTGAGGATAGTCAATATTACAAACCTATAAAACTAATATATTGTATCTATAAAACTATACGTAAACCTCATAAAGCCATTTACGCCCTTAATGGATTAGATTTTGTGAATCATGACTGTGTTAGCATTTGAGGATAATATTCTTGTAGACATTGGTGGTAGTGAGACTTCTAGTTTTAGCTCTTCACATTCTAGTTTAGAATCATCTCAATAAGAGAACACGAAACTTTGATCAAATTTATCTTGATTTTTATTTGTGTGTTGATTTGTGTGTTTAAAATATTTCTAAATAGTTCACCTATTCTAGAAAAAATTTCATTATTATTTTATTTTTGTAATGCAAAGTTCAATAAAGTACTAGTACATGAATCCCTAATCACTCATATAAGCCTTCTTTTAAACAAAATATATTAAAATATGATACCTATGGTTATAGATTTCATTCCAATAAGTAGAAAAAAAACTAACAAAGTTCACAAGTTCACATGTTAGCAACCATCTATTGCAACCTCTTACATTTTGATCTATTTTTTTATTGCAATTGATAGCCATGTCCATTTCATTTGCACTTGAGAGGACATATTCCACATTCACTATAGAATCATTTGATTGTAGCATGCATTAAAAAATTGTTGGCAATTTTTTAGCCTTCAAAGTCCTCTTGTCCCTAATTGCTGTCAAAATGGATTTTGGATAGGTTTCTGTAAGCAAAAAAATTGGTGATGTTTATTGAAACTTTTTAATTACATAAGAAAGCTTATGGAGTATTATCTTTTGGGGAATATAATTTATTTCAATTAGTGCTTGAAAGCAAAAGTTATATCATAATTAGCCCAAATTTCAACTTGGTAGGCAACAAAAGAAATTCACAAAAACTTGAAATAAAAAATTAATTTTTCTTTTCCATAGATTGTATTTTTTTCAAAATGGAAAGCTTTTATTTTTTCTGTTTGATGGGTGATGTGAAAGTTATGGAGCATCTTGTTTTGTGGGCAATTAGAACATCTTCTTGAAAAAATAAACGTATAATATTAGTTTTAGAGTTCAATTAATTATGACATTTCTAGGGAACTTGGTTTAATAGCTGGTTATGTCTCAATGCCAAGCTGTCACTCGTGTGTCCATCATGCCATGCCACCTGTTCCGCAAGGAAGCCGGGGAAATRCACACTTCGAAGTTGGCAGGGCACTTYTCTTCGATTGCTACGTTTGACTTCGAAATTTTGCAACTTCTCAAAATTCCCTCAGCTAGGACCRAATTTTCTCCTCTTCGGATGAGCAAATGCTCGCTCTTTGGCAAACTTTGACTTCTCCCATCTTAAACATCTGGTATGTTGCAGATGACCGGTTTTCCTAACCTGCTGATGCTTTATGCAGGGACTTGAAACCAAACAATCTCTTACTCGGTTCCAATGGACAGCTAAAGCTTGCCGATTTTGGATTAGCTCGCATCTTTGGGAGTCCCAATCGAAGATTCACTCACCAGGTATGAGCAGAGTCGCTCATGCAGATATTGATGAAAATGTGTTGTATTTGATGTCGTATATTCCAAACTATGAGAATTACCGTGGAATCTTTTTCTTACGTGTGAGAGGTCCCTTATGCCTGTAATCTGTAATGAGCATTTTCGTTTACCCGGTTCTGAAAATTGAATTTGGTAACGTAGGTGTTTGCGCGGTGGTATCGTGCACCGGAGTTGCTATTCGGCTCCAAACAGTATGGACCAGGTGTAGACGTCTGGGCTGCTGCATGCATATTTGCAGAACTTATCCTKCGTCGTCCTTTCCTTCAGGTACTTGGGTTTTCAGTAGCGACGCTTGTAACAACTGCTGCTATCTTGATTCAGTTGTAGGAGTATGCAGTATTTCTTGTCTACCTATCAGCTTGATAATTTGAGTGCCTTGCATTTCTTGAACTCAGTGTTTTTGGCAAACTTGTMGTGCGTATTTTAAATTTGGGATGKACTTGCGGATTGACATTTGTGGTATTCGCAGGGTTCCAGCGATATTGATCAACTCGGCAAGATCTTTGCGGCATTTGGAACTCCGGGGGAAGCCCAGTGGCCGGATATGACCAAACTTCCTGACTATGTTGAGTACCAGTACTCTCCACCTCAATCATTTCGCAGCCTGTTCCCTCAGGCGAGTGAAGATTGCATAGATCTTCTTCAGCGGATGTTCACCTACGATCCAAAGCAAAGAATTACCGCCCAGCAAGCACTMGATCACAGGTATTACACTGAATCCAGTGATCTAGCTTCGAGGATGTTTCGAAAGCCCTTCTTCGTCCCTCTCTTAAATCAATTCATGTCAGCTAGTAACTCAGATGGATTGAGCCTGAAATTTGAACTCGCTATGATGTAGATTATGACAAATCATGGCCCTTGCTAGATCATGAATTTTCGCAAACCAAAATCTGAGTTTTCGCTTGCAATGTCAGGTACTTCAGGACCGAACCAGCACCAACACCAGCTCACATGCTTCGAAGGCCGTCCAAGTCGGAAGCKCAACCAAAGCCCATTGAACTTCTGTCTCCAGCTGGGCATATTATTCTTTCCCCTCCTACGAAGACACGGCGTATACAGCTTTTTAATGGGGACATTAAAACAGCAGGGGAAGCGAGCCGGGATGCGCATGCCAAGCAGCCTCAACTGGAATTAGGAACTCCAATTGATGCCATCACTATCCCTATGTCAATAGAATCCCAAACAAATCTTCGACCCACCCTGAACAGGTGAATATATATATTACTTGTYACTTTCAGTTCTTCTTGTGGTCGTTTCCTACATTTTGTTTCTGTGTATGATGCTCGTGTTTCATGTTGCAATCAGTGCTGATGGTTTTTTCTCTCTGGATTGGATTGGATTGGGCAGCACGGATAGATCCTATTTGAAGAGGAAGCTCGATATGGACATCTTCCTTACTCCTGCACGGCGCTAAAGGTCTTATTATCCTGTATCAATTTCCCCAACCCGGAATTACTTACTCTCAGAAAGAGAGGACATTGAGCGTTAAGTGGAATCACAAACGCTCTATGCAGCAGAGCCCGCTTCAGGCTCCAGTGAATAAGTTCAGGTGATTAGTGCACAGGTCTCAAATATCAGAGACTTTGTAATGAGTTGCATCAGGAGTCTTCAAAATTCTGTAGTGTACAGTTGTAGACGATGGCTGCAAAAGCTACGCGTGATGCACAGCCATGGAGAGGCTCCTCATGGTTGGCTGCTGAATTGAAAGCATTCATTTATTTCTTATTGGGCAGGAAGCTCAATACGCATAATTGCAAATTTGTCAGAAAGGTGCATCGTCCTGCGAGTGTGTGAAGTTCGTTGATACGTGAGTGCTTTTTGTTCTCGTGGTTMTCCTCATGCATGCTGGCCTCTAGTCTACTCACTATCAATGCTCCAAATTATGGATGATGATTCAGATTGATGGGGGTTCAATTCTGGTGTTGCAACGTCAAAAGTACTCACTACTCWAGCGTGAATTTTCAGTTGCTGGCATAGAAACGCAGCAAGTTTGGACTCCTCTGCGGTGAAGAGTGCTGCTTCTATGATTGTTTCACTGAGAACGGTAATCATCAATGACACTGCTTATATGATTCTGCTTACAGGACAGACTGGTGACCGTGGAAATTACCAATTTTGATACCGTGCGAGTCACTAGTTTAAGAAAATCCAAAAGTACTTGTTGGAATTCAAAGTACTATACAAGATCTTCCCCTTCCACCCCTAATTCCGTGGATGAATAGTTGCACTTTTGTGTTGTATATTTTGATTGTGTGTTATTCATTGGATGCAAAATGTCCGTATAGTTTGATTCTGTGTCATTCATTGGATGCAAAATGTCCGTATAGTTTGATTCTGTGTCATTCATTGGATTGGAAATTCTTTTTTTTGAAGAATTGTAAAAATTTCATTCAAAAAATGAATCCTACAAATTATTTTTTCAAAAAAATGTTTAGATTGCCCCCAAAAGAAGATTGTCCATAACTTTCACATAACTTATTCAAATGAAATGAATCAAAATCTTTCCATATAGACAAAAATATAATCTTTGAAAAAAAATTTATTAAACAAAATTTCAAAATTCAAAATTTCTTTTGTTGCCCAATCTCCCTTGCTTAGAGCCTATTTGGACATAACTTTTGTTCTTGGGCTCCAATTCGGAGAAAAATTATATTCACAAGAAGTTAATCAACTTTTCTATCTTCCAAAAAAATTTTAAAAAATCATTCCAAAAATTGAGACCATTGGTTCCTACATGAAATCCAACTTGTTGCCTATAGAGACAACAATCCTATAGGGGTTAACATGTGATAATTAGGCGATTGAAGTTTCCAAATTTTTTAGGCTTGATACACTTCACAAAAGATGAGGAGTATGTATCTTGAAGGAAGTTTCACATATGCAATAATGTATACAAATTGCTCATACTTTTTCTCTAAGAGCACATATACGACGCTTGATTTCAACATCTTACCAACTTTGCACCGTTTTGGTGTCAACCACAAATGCTTTGGTATGCCTCATCTTTGCAAATCTTGTTGCACGCTCACCATATTTTATATTCTGCTCATTGTTTTCGAAAAATTCTTGACAAGATTCATCTCATTAATAGTATGCAGATAGTTGCACTTGTACATCTCCCTCCTGGATGCTTCTACTACCACTTCATCAATCTCAAAAAACATACTAGCTAGATGATCTTGCTAAAAAATGAAGTTCAATTTTAGTATAATCATTAAGAAAATTTTCAGCCCTCCAAGAGACTGCAAGTTTTGCACCCCTATGGTGCAATTACAGAAAAAAATAAAATAAAAAATTATTTTTTGTTTTTCAAAATTTGGAATCTAAAGTGGCACTAGTGGTGCCATGTCAGCGCCACGTCAGCACCACATCAAATTGACTATTTTTAGAATTTTTAGAATTTTAAATTTAAAAAATAAATAAATTTAAAAAAAAAAATATTTTTTTGTTTTTCTGTATTAGCATTGCAAGGGTGCCGAAAATGAAGTCTTAACAGCCCTCTGCAGGGCTGAAAATTTTCCATAGATTGACTTATTTTCATCCAAGGCTAGAATGGGTTTTTTTCATCTATTCAAAGTTTGGACTAAAAGTTCATGATACATGTTTCAAAGTAGTGCAAAGAATGTAGGAAGGAGTGAGTGGAAAAGTAGTTTTTTGAATGATCGGAATTTTAAGAGTCTAGAAATTGACTATGAGTCTAATGCACTTTTTGCCTTTGAAAATTCATAATAATTTCAGTTCAAGCGATAAACCTACCAAAGTTTTTGCAATCCCTAGCATTTCTATCATTGTACCTCTAAAAATATTGCTTTGTGTTGCACTACATCAAATCATGTCTAAAATTGCTTAAGTGATCGATTATGGGTGGTTCTACCTTAATTACTATAAATAATTTTAAAAGTAATTTGTTTGATTTTTTGATATTTACAATTTTTATTTTATTTTTTGAATAGTAATAGTAATGACCTTGTTCACTCAGACCACAAATTTCCCCTAACGAGTTATGAACCGTATTCTTATGTGACTGTAGATAATTGTGGATTTGGCAATTACTGCCATGTAGATAATTGTGGATTTGGCAATTACTGCCACTTTTCAGTATATTGTGTGAAAATGTATTGAAAAGTGGCAATAGAATGCCAATTCTAAAAATTTGGTACACATGGCATGTCCTCACAGACCCCCAAAATTTTAAATTTCAAAATTAAAATTTTAAGTTATTCATACCCCTCTCCCCCCTCCCTCTTGTAATTTTCTAGAAACCAAATCATTGACAAACAATATGGGACAATGCATCCTGTACCCGTATCTATACCCATATATGTATCCAATGTTCGTATTTGTACCATATATATCCATATCTATATCCAATGCTTGTATTCGTACCCATATATGTACCATATCTACATGCATATCTATATCCAATATTCATATCTGCCTCGTATATGTATCCGTATTTATACCCATATCTATATCCAATGCTTGTATCTGCCTTGTATTTGTATTTGTATTTGTATCCGTATTTGTATCCAATGCTCGTATCTGTATCAATATCCGTACTCACTTTTAAATCAATGGCTTGTAAATTTTTTGAGGGAGGGAGCCAGGGAGGGGCTAATTAATTGACCAAGGGTGGTTCGCCACTTTTCAGTACATTGTCTTCACTTCGCTTTAGTCTGGAGTGCTTTCGATTTAGGTTTGCGTGCAAGGGCTTGTTCTGACCCGCTCGCAGTGGTCACAAGTCACAAGACTTCCACCATAGATCTTGTTATTGCAAATGCAAATGACAGAAGCTTAAGCTTATACGTAGTACTGTACAAGTTAGGAGATGACTTCCAAGTATTTTTCAAGGGAGGTAGCCATGACAAGCGAACTGAACGTGTTTTGAGTTTCAGTTCCTCAATGGGATAAGTTTTAAGGTTGTTGTTTTGTAAGGAGGAGGCTCAAGCATGACCACTTTCGCTCCTTTCATATTACGCATATTACGGCAGCTCTGTCACTAAAGTTACATACAGGGGGGCGCATCTCAACGGGTAACGGGATTGTATCTTACATTCGGGTAATCCACCCTAAGTTATTGACATTCGGTTTGTCTCTTCACACCTTCAGTCGCACTTCTCCAAGAGCTTGCTGCAGTTGGAAAATGGTATTCGATCAACGTGGTGTGTTGCTAGGGTTTGCAATCTGGTAATTCATTAATTGATTTCCATCGTCGTGTTGGGGCTCTGTGTTTGCATGCGSTAATCATAAAGTTGGAGAAGCGATTCTTCTTCCCTGGCGCTCGGTGGAGTGCGTTCCTGTCAAAATTTTGAGACTCATGTAAGTATGCAATAGTTTAAGGTTTAAASCTTGCTGCTGGTCTTGCACTTTCAAGTTTCAATGCGTTACGTGCAATCGAGATTCATTGTGAGACCATCGCGCAGTTTCCTTCTTGTTGGTTCGATTCCGAGGAATCCAAGGAAGGATTGAATGATTCATGCATTACCAGTATATATTGCAATAGATTGGTATAGTATTGTCTAGGAATTGGTTGGAACTGAAGCACCTGGTGCATTGTAGTGATCTTTGTCAACTCCCATTGTTCTTTGCTTCTTGGGTTTCTGCTATGGCATCAACAATCTCATCAGCTTCAGCTATGGCGACTCTCATACGCCCCTTCTCTTCAAAGGCTGCGCTACGGGCTTCGGCTTCTCTCTGCCCGGGCTCCACAAATTCCAAGCCACTTAGATCGTCGGTGGTTGCATCATTATCGTCCGCTACAGTCAGTGGAGCGACGGCTTGCAGCTTCAGAGGACGGGGATTCTTGCGAGGGTCGTCTGGCAGTGGCTTCTATGGCTGCAGATCGTTCGGTCGGGTTGCAGCGTTGCGACAGACGAGGTGCGTTCCAAACTCTTGCCTGCGTTTATGGTGAGATTCTCCTTCTTGGGGTTGGCAATGGCGATGACAATTTCTGAAATCAATTTCTCAAAAACGAAATATGGAATTAACAAGACGAGGTGGAGTTAGGGTTCAGGTTTGCAATCGCTGTTTCTCGCCTGTGCTCATACACAATTTGTCAACTGCCCTAAACCTTAGATGACCATGGATTGATCAAATCCTGAAAATTTTAATACAAGTAGGTTTAAATCATATACCACCAGAATCTGCACGCGTTTSTCAAGCACTAAGCAAGGATAGTTGTCTAAAAGAAAKCCCCGACATGGCGTCAGACTGCTTCTTGGTCATCTGAGGGTCTAATTATACCAACGCTTTGCGCACAGATTGGCAGGAGAGGGCGGGACACGGTCCATGTTCACAGGCCTGGTGGAAGAAATGGGCAACGTGAAGGAGGTCCGAGTCCTGGACGACGGCGGGTTTGAAATGACCATCGAAGCCGGCGTTGTTTTAGAGAATGTGAGTCTCGGCGACAGCATTGCAGTGAATGGGACYTGTCTAACCGTGACCCGCTTTGATTCCTCTTCGTTCAGTGTCGGATTAGCGCCCGAGACGCTCCGAAAAACTTCCCTCGGAGAATGCGCCACGGGATCCCCTGTGAACCTGGAAAGGTCCCTTTTGCCCAGCACGCGCCTGGGTGGCCACTTCGTGCAGGGCCATGTCGATGGAACCGGCACCATCGCTTCTTTCCGGCCGGAAAACGACTCTCTGTGGGTGACGATCAAAACCAGCCCGGAGATCCTCAAATACATCGTGCCCAAAGGCTACATTGCTGTGGACGGAACGAGCTTGACGGTGGTGGACGTGCTGGACAATGAATCGGCGTTCACGTTTATGCTTGTRGCATACACGCAACAAAAGGTTATACTCTCGGGGAAGAAGGTAATGTACTTCTGCATTTGTTATTCCTCGTCTGTGCAGATTGATGTGGGAGTTTTCTTCGGCTTCTTGTATAATATTCTTGAAAGGAGCTTCTGACACCTCGGACTCATCTCCTCATCCTTGAATTAGGGTATACATGATTCTTTGATTCTCTGATATCTTCATTCTTTGACACACTTCCTGTTTCATCTGGAGTTTCAAGAATTTTGAAGATGGAAGTCTTGACATCCATTACTTCAATAGCTCCTTGACAGTAGCTTCCAGATTGACACTTGTGAGCTAGCATGTTGTTACACACCTGAAGAATATTCAAAGTCTTATAATTTAGTCACTCAAGGTCCAAAACATCCCATTTTCTTCCTTTTGAACACATAATTATATCTTGCAATCTAAGTAGTGGAAGTTTCTTCTATACATTCTCATACTAATTGAGTGCAGGATCTTATAGTTAGATGTGAAAAGAAATCTTAAGGTTTTTTGCACTTGGCAATAGAGAATTGACAATTTTGAGTGTTTTTTGAAGAAAAAAGGCCTAAGATTTGTAAAGGTTATCCCTCAAAGTTCTATAGGAATCATTAGTAGAATGGAAATTTTGTACTAAAATGTGACAAGATATACACCATTGAATTTATACTTCAACAATTTGTGTCTTTCAATTGCATGTTATTTTAACATCTAAACCTTATCATGTCCAAATATAGTACCCTATAGGTAGAATATGTGACCATTTTGTAACTCTTTATCCGTGTAGGAGGTTCAATAATGATAAAAAAAATGGGAGTACCATCATATACCATAGAATCTAATTCAGTATAAAGACAAACTTTTATCACTCTCCTCAAAAGAGAGGGTACACTTTTATCACTACTAGCATATATATACTCCATTTGTTCCCTTCCTACTTCCAATTTAGACCTTCAATCAACATGTTGGAACTCCAATTGGGTTTCTTAAGGCCTGTCCCCACTTGGTTGTAGATGGTAACCCTACGTTAGAATTGGTCGGCCTTAGATTGTTCCTCATTGAATGGCCTTACTATTATTGTTGATAATAGCATACCGGATCTAGTGCCACCTAGGTTTGGCATTTGTTAACGATATGCAAGTGGGAATGTACTTCCATTTACAAGTCAATTAAAGTAGGCGAGCCTATATCTGCTAGCTTTGTATTTTTGCCATTCTATTTGTGGCCACATTTCCACCATAGAACTTGTGATGTAGATTTTGCCTAGACTACAAAACCCAGGGAAAACTAAATATGGGGTTAAATTCCAATGGAAAGGTCAATAAGTCTAACGTTTCCGTAGCTAAAGTCACTTATTTCGTAATTTGGATACTTATTTGTGTCGTTATATGTTTTGTTTTCAAAATAAAACCCAATGAAACCCACTAAGGTCAATTCTCTCAGTCCATTAATATAATGTTTATTATAGACTCAATGCATGCATCCCAGTATTGTCTTGTGTGTGGCTCAAGTCAATTCTCTTGGTCAATTCGTCCGAGTTTGGTCAATTTGTTTTATGCATGCTCTAGCTACTTAAATGCATAGATATATTTGAAAATACAAATAGTTATATTTATTTATATTAAGCCTCTTTTCTTTCTCTCCCTCTAACTGACCTAACCGTAAATTTTTTTTATTTAATCTCCAATTTCACAAACAGTCAGCATTTCTACAATTCTTTCACTGTATAAATCAACAGAGGTGTTAGTGTTCATTCCTGGACTTGACTTTAGTCTTCTCGTTCAGCCCTCTTTACTTGGCAAAGGCTTTGTCAATTTGTCTATCTTTATCTTCCAATGCTCCCACAGCTTCACCACCCTAGACAGATTCAACTGGCTCTTGATGGTCCTAAGATCATGTCAATTTGTCTAGAGAATCAGTCTCACAAGCACCCAAGACCTCGATCCTAAAGCCGTGCTACTTGACCTAAAGTTGTGGTACTAGTTGACTTGACTAATAATACCAAACTCCATGTCAACTGGTCCAAAGCTATGACTAATCGATATTATTCAAATTTTCTCTCACACACAATCCAATTCTCATACCAGAATCTTAAACCTATGGATTTTGTCTATTTGAACTATAAGTTTCACTTGCTCAACTCATAAGTTCAATCTAGTTTATTCATGGAAACTACCAATTTGACATAACCAACTCTAATTCATTCTAAAACAGTTGATTTGACCACTATTTTAAATTATCTATTCTTGGATTCACAAAGAGCAGTTCAAATAAATTGACTTATTTATCTCCAAATATTCGAAATTCCATTTCCCCATCACACTTGACACATCTTTTAAGTTTTTCTCACGTATCAAATCGGTCAACAATTTATCAATTCTAATTTACGATACATAGACAATTAGACTTAAACATATCACAAACTCCACCCGACTTTCTCATTGAATTTCTCAATCAATTAGACCATTCCATTTGCACATGCACCCAACACTTTTAATTAGCTTAAACTACACAATCATTCAATTTGACCCAACAGCAAGGATCAAACATACAAGTTTTAATTCATATAGACAATTTGACATAGCACCCATGGCTTTAAATTTGAATTTCCTGTCAACTGGCCAGTAGACCAACAGTACTCATATTGTAAATTTTATACAATTCCACTTATAAATTTCACTCAACACTGATACAGACAATTGGTCAATTAAGTCAATTTGACAAATTCATTCCTTGCTACCCACACCATAGCCAGTTTAGAATCCAGACAGTTTGACCACTCACTTTACTTCACTTCGTCAACTAGACAGGTCAACAATTTACTAACACACAACCATGCCATCCATCAACCACAAACTGGTTTACAAATTTATATTCTTAGTAATTCAAGCAAGTCAATTAGACACACACAATCACAATCAATGATCAACACAACACAACGAAGAATACCTGCAATTTGACCAACTCCCAGCTCGGAGCCACCTGCCGCCTCAGCTCAACTCAATCAACAAGACAATTTGATAATTGGGAATTTTGAATTTATATTCACAAAATGAGAGCACACATACACCGAGCCATACCACCTGTATGAGCTAAGGGAAAAATGCAAATAGACCTTTGGACTTATAGTCCCCAAAATTGTGAAGACAACTCTTCACATGGAACGCCATGGAATCAACTTGACCCTCTTCATATCCTTTCAAATTGACCCTATTAACCATTATTTCTACCATTTCAAGTCTTAAGTAATATCTACAATTCTAATTGACCTGGTAATGGAAATAAGTCAAATTGACAGTTCTATTTACACCAAAAGAGTCAAATTGAAAACAAAAGAAAAAATTGAAGCACGACAGAACTCATCCAAATCCATTTACTTTTCTCACAATTTTAGTGCATTAATTTCAACTAGGATGRTGTGTCAGTCCTTGATTGTTGGATACTTAAGTGCTAACACGTACATGAAATGGAAATTATAGGTTGTTTTAGGGACATTTATGACCTCCCTCATATAAGCAAAATTTTAATTCTAGGCATTGAGACCACTTAAAAAATTCATAGAAATTTCAATTTTGATCTGAAAATTATAATTCCAATTGGATTGGATTTGTGAAACATGTGCCCCTCCTCCTCTTGGTGTTTGCCCAAGATATTTAGATTATAAATCGGAGTGGAAAGAGGTTTGTCTACCTTACAATTCAAACACAACCTTCTAAAGTCCACGTGAGAACGTCCCTTTAATTGTGAAGCAATCCTACGTTCATTTTATGGATGATGAACGTATTGAAATTAAATGAAGTTTAATCCTCCTAATTGCTTGGATGAAAGTTCTCCTAATTTGTTAATATACTATATCAAGTTGTTGTTCTATCTAAGGGTTGGATTTGGTGGTTACTAAACTACATATTTTCTAAAATTATCAATGTGCAAGTATGTCAAGTGGTTGACCAAGCGAAAATTTAATTGACTTTAGTCTATAATTGGATTTGCCAAAATGAGGTCATAGATTTGAAGAACACAAAAATTTCAAAGAACCTCATTTCAAATCCATTCCAACACATTTTACTCCAAAAATGGTGATGTTTTTCTTATTGTCAAATTTTGGAGGAATTTTGAAATTTCCCTTTCCAAATTTATAAAAATGTATTGGTGACAGTATTGGTGAATCTAACTGTACGGATGCAATCTACAACTCGTAGTCTACAACTTTTATTTGTATATTAATTCCAAAATATGTTTCCAAATAGCACTTTGTAATGTTTTTTCTCAAATTGTCAATTTAGGAGATGAATCATGACGTTCAGGGGTTAACTTACTGTAAGGTAGGCAAACCCAATACCAACCGTTGACCTAATCCCATCCAAATGTAAGGTTGTCATTGATTTTAGAGTAAGAATCTATGACAGTGATACATGCCTTAACTTCACTTGTCATGAAGTTAAGACATGCACGTAAGTCATAGATTATCATTCTAAAATCAACAAGAGTCCTACATTTGACTGGTATTGGGTTTGCCTACCTTAGTAAGATTCGACCATCCGACACGCTGAAGTGGCAGAGCCACGTGTTGGAGCGGTGGACGTCGGCCCTCCCTTGGCTGGTCTGGCGCTTCGACAGGGGGTTCAACGTCGCAATTGAAGTCCCGCCCGGTTTTGTAGATTTCTCAACTTCCTCTCTCCCTTGCCTGCACCTGTCCCATGAGCTCCGACCTGGACCTTGGCGCTTCCTCAGATCACGAGCCCGAGCTTACCCGTTCCGCCGACGCCATCGCCATGGCGGATGCGCAGTACGAAGAGAAGGAGGAGGAGGAGGAAGTGGCCGCCGCAGCAGCAGTGGAATTCGACGAAGACGAAGACGAAGACGAAGGCGAAGGCGACGGCCGCGGGGAGATTCCGGAGGCAACGCCGGGGCTGCATCCCCCGCAATCCTACCCGTCGGAGATCACAGACGATGACGATGAGTCTTCGGATCTCCTACGTGTATGTACACTTCCCTCTCCGCTGGCCTTGTGAAATGTCGCCATGTTGATGGATGGATCTATGGATGTACGTCAGGGTCGATGTCCCACAGCAGGGAAGCTTGGGTTTGCCTCGTCGCCGCACGTTCAAATGCTTGCGAGGCTTTGATAGGATGACCTAAATGGCTCGCTTGGGTCGCTGGATAATCTTCTTGGCGCTTGTACGTGGAGCACATTGGTGCTGAAGCGGAAGACATAATCGGGTCTTCACATTTGTGCACATTCTTGAAGGTGGAGTAAGAAGAATTCGTGACATGGTTTGAGTGACTTCAGCTTCTCGTAAAATGCTTAGGAGCGAATCTTTCATGAATCATCCAGCTTTGCCAGTGGTGTGCATAGTGGCCTGCAAAGAGGGTGAAGACCATATCGAGTTTGGCCCTGATGTTGAGCTTGTTTCTTTTGATGATTCATGGACATTAAAGACCTTACGAGAAGGTATTGGTGGAATCTTCAATACCCTATGTCATGTTCGGATGTGGTGTTTGGCATTGGATGTTTTTTTCTAAAAGTTTTTTTCTTGCTTTAATTTGTATGCAACAAGCATGCATTTGAAGTGGTGTTCTTTATTTTTAGGAGCTTGTGAACTTTTGATCCTTCTCTATAGGTCTGAGTTTCCTTGTTTTCTTTCTCCCCAAACTGCTCTCTTTACATAATCCTTGAGGGTGGTTCTCATTGCATACCACCGTCATTCTATAGAGCCTAAAGGAGGATATGTGAAACGGAAAAGGCGACATAGCGAGTGACCTAATATGAAAGTTAGCAAATTATTATAAGGTGTGCCTCTTCTTCATGTAAGATGCACCCAAGCAACATTGAGGATGCCACTTTACATTCCTTGTGTAGTGATWTTAGATTATGACAGATTTTTGTATTTGCTTGCCATCAACAGTCACCAAAATGAGCGTCGTTTTGCCAAGGCGATTTCATACGTCATAATATTCAACATTTAAAAGGTGGCTTGTGTAGGAGTCTATAGCAATATCTAGTTGTTTGGCCTTCAGATATTTTCCTTATAGTATTTCTTGACGCGTCTGGAATCGTATCCCTTGTAGAATTTTTTTAGTATAGACCAAAATTCATAAATTCCTCATTGGTTAAATTCCTTATTGGTTAGAAATTGTGGACGGTGATTAAAACGCAGTTATCTCTTTTTTAACATTTTGGGCAGCAGCTGTTCAATATGTTAGTGGGAAACCCATGAACGAGGATCAAGTACACAAAATGAAGGATGCAATCAAAGAAGGCACGACTCGAGCGTTTTCTTCTCTTAAACCTATCACAAAAGTGCCAGGGGTCATCTTTGGTTCAGGTCAGCTATACAATATTGCAAATCTTTTCGAACCTCTGAATTGTCACTTCATCCTCGTAGATTTAGTACCTGCTGTATGCATGAATGGACTTGAGCGCTTAAGCTTTACGAGAACAGTGAGAGTTCTTTGWAAGTTTAGTAGGAGGTTTTTGAAATTGAAGTAATGCATTCTAATTGCAGAGTATCATGTGTCTGTAACAACTTTTTGTAGTTTCTTTCTATCGTCATAGAAAATCCTTTCTATCACTTACAATTTTCTTAAATATATTTTCTCCTACAAGCATCTTCAATTGGTGCTTGTTGGGCGGTAGTTAGTCTCATTCAAACCCTGAAATTTCTAATATAAGTCCATGAGCTTGCAGTGACCGTATCTCTATTCTAGTATGCACCTTGCTATTACCATTACTTGTCAATTTTCCTTTGTTTATTGAGGATATTTACATATCTATTGATGTGCTCAATAGTGGTTATATTTTCTATGACCAGAATCAGCAAACACCAAACACATTGAGCCCAACAAGCCCACTGGGAAGAGTATAGAAGACATGGATCCATTTCTATACTTTGGCGTCAAGGTGAGCACTTTGAGCAAACTTTCCTCATTCCTTGATTCCCTTCATTGTTAATGACCTTATTTCTAACACTTCATTTTGTCATGCTTGCTTGTTCTTCCTAGATGCTTTTCCGGAAAGCATCATGTAGTATTCTCGGGAGCTTACAACGAATGGAATTTTTGTTTTGTTGTCATTTTCAGTAATTTTCTTGCGTTTATGAGATCTTGATTTACACTGTTGATTTCGCAGAACTGGGAGGATTTATATCCAGGTGGCAAGTTGCCTGAAGGGGGCCCTCAAGATTGTTCATCTTCGTATATTGGAAAAGTGACTCTGATKTTCATCTTTGTGTTTGCGTTTGCTGGAGGCTTGAGCTATATGTTAGAACGAATGCCTGATCCTACCCGACCTTTCTATTAGTTTATTCAAGATTGGTCAATAGTTGAGTTGGTTTATGAGCTTCAGTATTCTCCACATTTGTAGAAGTGACAAATTAATGCATTTGTTTTACAGTTGACTGTATAGAAGTCGTCATTCTTAGTTTTCAAGCAGGACCTTGTAGGAGTTGTAGCGCAATTTCAGGGCTATGGTGCTTCTGTTAGTAGGATAAATAGGTCCTGTGGGACTTAACTCGTCAACTTGTATGATTTTGACTCTTGAAGTGTACATTGAGACATACTTTGTCGTTACAAATTTTGGCTTCTTGTTGATCCTTTCCCACCAAGACAATGAAGGTTGAGAACCAAATTCATGTGTTAACTTCGTAACCGTTGCAGTTGGAGACCGGAACGGTTTATAATCAGGTTTATCTAYCAGGGAATTGCACTTWAGTGCTAAATTTCGCTWGGTTAGCCGGAAGGAAGAGATATCCACGGCGGCGRTCTGCACATTGAGGAAGATGTGAGCTTGCTTCACGATTGTCAGGAAGTCAGCAYGTCATTCTTCTGTTATGGTAGCCGCAACTSAATTTTTCAGTTCGATTTACACGTGACCCTTTTCAGCGTGAAATTTGGAGGGAGCAAACTACATCTTGAATAATTTTTTAAGAGAAAAACCACAAACATGGCAGTCGACYTGTGCTGTGTAAGCCTCRRCTGGGTAGCGCATGCCCTTMATCTCACCGGGAACACTGCTTTTTATTCTCAGTGGTTTGAAATGTCTGTCTACCAAGCAGCTGTTGTCTGATGTCTGCGCATGCATCAGACGCAGTTGTCTCTCGTGGTAACTACCGTTCTGTGTGTGCAGTGCAAGAATATTTTGGAAAAACATTGTGCTGCTGTACGAGTGTTACATTCATTGTAATAGTGCAGATGATCACAAAGCTGAGTTGGCGATTGGAACTGTTGGCTGACGAGGCGTTGGCATTCGGGGGTTGTCGGGAGAGTGGAGCAGCCACACTGGTTCAATTCCTTCACTCTCAGACATGGATCAGCTCCTCCTTGGCTTGGAATCCAGACAGGCCAGCTGCTCTATCCCCTGTGAATGTCTGGACTCACCGGCCGGCATCATGGTTCAATTCTTGGAGCAGGTTCACCTSTTGCACGCGACTTGCCTTGCCTGCTTGMCTTGCTGTCTCGGTGTGACCTGTGAATCACGAGTGTTCATTTCTTTCCGATGATCATTCATTGTTTACCTGCAAAAATATGAATTCTGTCAATTATTTTTGGGTTTCGTGATCAAGCGGGGACCAATTCTCGGCTTAGACTGCGCCTCAAGATTGTRAATTAGACTGTCCGCGCATATGGAATTTCTGATGGCATTTCACCTGGTTTTGGCAGTTGTCGGAGGGYGAATGTAAAGAATTGATGAGAGATTTTCCATTGTGGGACTTGGCTCCTGACTCAACAAGCATATCGAGGACCTTCGTGGCCAAAAACTTCGCTGAGGGTAATAACAATTTAAGTCTATGGTCGTAGATGAGTTTCGAGGTTCTACTCGTCCTGAGTGTTCCAAAATTGGACAATGTTTCTCAATCTTCCCGCAGAGCTGCTGTTACAAGCTAAGCAGAGCAGCTGTGTATAGCTGATCATAGGACGTTCTTTTATGACTTGCTTACTATTCTTACGATACCGTAGACTCGCTCTTTTGCTAGCGCAGTGCGTGCCCTAATCTGCATCATCTGAGGCTGGGTTTGGGTTGCAGCTTCCTTTTTCTCATACTTACAGTTCTTGATTCTTACCAGGTTGACYATAGACTGACGTAGTCTACTCCCTCCCAGATCTCAGTTCTGAGGATCATTGCACTTGTCTCTCTAGGTATGAAGTTCTTCAACCACGTTGCAATGCTGGCTGATGTTGAAGGTGGTCATTATCCTGTAAGAATGCTTATCCGGCCATTCTCAAGTGCGCATGCTATATATATAACTCTATTATTTTCAGAAATACCATGAACTTGGGAGTGATGGTTTCAATACTAAGAACGCTGACTCATCTGCTTGGAGGTACGCATAACCTGTGAGTCTGGCCAGGATTTGCACTTGACAGACTCTCGCACTGTGAATTTGGTGTTATCCACTCGTGCGGTGAAGGGTTTAACCATCCAGGACTTCAATCTAGCTAGCCAGATTGACAAGAATGATGTGGAGTACTCTTCGAATTGGCTGAAGGAGAACCCACAACCGTAAGTTAAGCTTCTTCGACCCCAATAGGACAAACAAAGCATTCATGGGCAGGTTAWTAAAAGAACCGATTTGATTGATCATATTTTGAACATTGTYAATACCCTCACTGATTAGGTRTTCAGAGAATGCACTTTATTAATTTCCCGGGCGTCTAACAAGAATTTGTCTAACTTGCAGGATTAAAATATTACTGMATCAGGATCATGATACGACAGGTTCGACTTGCAAGCCCTGTAGCTCATAAAAACAATGACGAGCTGTGAGTTTTGCACTTCATTGAATAGGAATGAAACTCAATCTTGAACTCCTGGATTAGAGGACTCCCGAGAGTGTTCTGTCTGATGACGTTACGATTATTGCATCGGTGATGTTGCTTGGCTTTTCTTGAACTCCAGAGTTTTYCSCTCRTCTGTGGTGACGATATYTTYTKGTATGTAGACATGAAGAGGCCCGARAGGAAGCGAGGGTCAGGAATA
Source organism: Pleurozium schreberi (assembly GCA_006891605.1). NCBI lineage: Eukaryota > Viridiplantae > Streptophyta > Bryopsida > Hypnales > Hylocomiaceae > Pleurozium > Pleurozium schreberi. The sequence continues at coordinate 21,129 of VACF01002283.1, forward strand.
GGCGAACTATTGCGAGTAGGAAAAGTCGCTCCAGCTCTTCCACCAGGTCTTCCTGCATTGGAAGAAGGTGTTGATGCGCTTAAACCCGCAGGGCCCCAACTGCTCTCCGAAGATGAATTGAGAGAGCGGTTGAAATTTCTGTCCAATTGGAAATTATCACCCGACAAAAGTTCCATGTCCAGAACATTCCGGGCTAGGAATTTTTCCGAGGGTGAGTTTTCGTTGTCTTTTCTCACTTGCAACAATTATGACTTCTGCTGGAGTGGCTTTTACCCAATACTATTGTATTTGTGAGATCGTTTCTTTTCYCACATAATTCCCCAAATCCATGAGGCTAATGCAGAAATTTAAWGCGGATCTTACTTGTGGAACAGGTATAAAATTCTTTAATGCAGTTGCGAAGTTGGCAGAGGAGTATGGCCATCCCCCTGTTAGTAATTCCCAACTTCTAAGTCACTTCGGTCAACTTACAGTCTGCAAGCATGTTTGCTCAACTCATTAATGAAGGAGTTCTCATGACAAATGATTAGATTAGGAMTTTTTATATGACATGGATTGATTYGGACTGTAAACCGATTGATTCCGTTGTGATGCGTGAATGTGGAGCAGGATTTACATTTGACCGAGTGTCGGGATGTGAATGTTGTTCTCAGTACTCGAGAACTTCAGGAAGTAACAAGTTTGGACGTAACCATGGCGGAGAGAATCAATAACCTTGATGTCCAGTACTCAGAAGCTGACCAAGGCTTTGAATTTTCCCTGCAAAAGGATCCAGAAATTTCACATCCTCAACTTTCTGAAGCTGAACAGCAAGGGGATTCTTTTCCAATGCAGGAAGTGCAACGACCCGACACTTCTCAACCGTGAGTTACCCACTTCTCCGTGGCAGTGCATTCCAATTATCTTCAGCAAGAAGTTCGTATTCTTAATTTCTCCACGGTTCTCTCTCTTTCGTCATACCACTCGATCACACAGCGCTCCTGCCCATCAATGTACTGTACAGGCCAAGCTCGGGGCCTGCTAAGCACCAATCTAGGAAGTCAAACAAGATCAGCTTCATTGACAGGTACATTGTACCTTCAGTTATATGGCCTGATTAGGAGAGCAACTGTCTATTCCTTTGGAGTAATTTGCAACCGGTTTGAAATTGTGGTCCCCGATGGTTCGGTTCAATTTGATGCATACGTACGTTGTGATGCATACATACATACATACATACATACATACATACAGGTTCACGGAGGGTGAAGAATCTCAGAATGACTCTGCCACACTGCTCCATTCCTTGATTCTTCTGAAGCTCTAGTCAGATTGTCAAGGTCTGACCTCATGGTCGAGTGCGATATCTATCGATGCCGATGCTTGAACTTCTGACCACTACAGTAGCTGTGATGACACATATTCACAAGTTCCATATGATGTGCATAGCCTCATGGTCATGACAGAGTTGCCCAATAAATAAATAAATAAGGAGTAATTCACAAAAGCGCTTCAGTCGTGACAGCATCGGATCAGGTGCCTCGGCAGCTGGATCTGCGGGAGACCACAGTTGCCATGAAGAAGGTGGGTGCCTGAACCGTACCTTTCTTCACCTTTGCACTCATTTTCTTTGAAGAAATTCTCTCAAGACTCCCACACTCAGACCGTTGACAGCCGAGGAACAACTGAATTGGAATCCTGATAGTAAGCCCCGGGCACGACATCCAACATTTAAATAGATAGGAACTTTTGGTTCATCGAATTGCGAGAAAACAAGTTCCGACTAAAACGTATCATTTAATGGGTTTCATGCATGATCGTGCATTGGGTGACCATAACCGCTTAATTATCGGCTACCTCATTCAAGATCTGTGCATCCCAAAGGTTGAAAAAGTGGAGGAAAATTTTGTTGAAGAGCCTACAAAAGAGTCCAACTGGTTGAAAGAAACTCTTAAGAAACTGTTGATTGCATACAAGAAACACACTTTGTCAAACGACGAAATTAAATTAATTCATTTGTTGATTACTAATTGCAGAGACAATATGTTCACCAGCTCCTCCACACATGCCGGGGACACAACATCAACGACTGAGACCTCAGATCCTCTGCTGAAAATTAATGAACCAGTTACAGAAAGATTGTGTCGGAAACCCACCATTAAAGATTCCTGGCTTCTTGCAGAGGTGAGGATGCACACTCAGAACTACTGTTGTGTCGTAATAAGTAGTGACGTAGCTTATTGCGAACTCGAAGCGTGCCGTGGCTACAGATGTGGGTCGGATGTACTCCGTAAGATGTTGCTCATGGGAAATGTAATGCAAGACCTTTCTTATTGCATAGAATCAACAGACGTACGGTTGGGTCAAAGAGGACGGCAGCAGGCCATTTTTTGCAGTCTATGGCTTCCTATCAAAGTTATCGTACTTGAAATCTTCAGCATTCAATTCTGCTCGGCAAGATCTCTTTCGTCTAGCTCCCGTGAATTCTGTTTCGGGATTGTGCAAAGCGTAGAACCGGAGTGGAGGCTCAACGAAGCCAAAAGAATGAAGAGTCTGTTGGGGCTGACAAGTTAACCCTAACTCAGTTAGGAAAGTACCCCCCCCCATTGAAACAATACTGTTTTAATGGGTTCACAGTCCAACTTTGAAACTGTACTGTTGTAATACAACATTAATACTAATGTAATGGTTTTTCCAAGGGAGGCATTCTATTTGTATGTATTAGTACTGATGTTGTACTACAACTGTATATTTTCAAAGTTGGACTGTGAGCCCATTGAAATAGTACAACATTAGTACTAGTGTAATGGGGTGTTAGTTCCCGTTGAACCCTTCATTCCTTCAACAACGCGGAGGTGATCATGGAAATCATCCATTTCTGAAATCGTGGGAATCATTGGCCTAAAAAATTTCAAAAAAAATCGTTGGAACTCAAAGCATTGTAGAAGATCTTCCCTTTCCACTACAAATTCCAAGGATGGATAGTTGCATTTTTGTCCTACATAGAGAGATTCTCTCTCATTCATCGACCACAAAATGGCCTCGGCATCATTTAAGGGTTAATCGCCAAGTGCGTCACCATGCAAAATCATGAATTGTGGTACCGCGAGAATCATTGGTTTAAATTTTTTTCAAAAGTAAGAATTGCAAGTGAAAGTATTGTAGAAGATCTTCCCTCTTCACACAAAATTTTGAGGATGAATAGTTGCACTTTCTATCCTACACAAAAAGATGCTCTCATTCATCGACCAAGAAAATGGCCTTGGCCTCCTTTAAGGATTAACATGTATCATGCTAACTGAAGATAACCCTAAAATTCAGAGAACCAAGTTGTGATTTATGAGGTTTTGATGCAGTTTGACTCGACTTGTTTATGCATGCAATGTRATTTTTTGGTAGGCAAGAGTATATAATTTGCATGCATAGGTCAATTTGGGTGCATTTCTATGAATTATTGAGTGTGTWGACCTCGAAAAAATTCAACCCTATGATTATTTGTGTATCATGGAGGAACCTCCGTTTGGAAGTTCAATAGCCACTCAAGGATCATGGCATAAGACTTGTCTTGCATGCGTGTATGCCATAAGTGCCATTTAGTATACAAAATAGATTCAAGAAACAACATTTGGTGTGATAATTTTCAAGCATGTATGTTATATTAATAGACAGAAATTAAATTTAAGTACTCTAATTTTCACTCACTTTTGTATTTAGTATACAAAATAAATTCAAGAAAAAGTTTATTGTTGAAGTAATTTCCAATCRTATACAATATATCAATTGAAACAAACAAAATTCTATATACTCTAATTTATAAGGAGTACTAAAATTTGAAGTTGATTTACACACATGGGCAAGACATACTAAGCTAAAAAAAACTAATGATCATATAATATTGCTTATATTAATGAAACTAATAACATATATTTGAGACTTAAGTATCATCACTCTAAACCATTGTCTTTTATCCATTTTGCAAGCTAAGATAATATTTCATTTTATGGTTCTATCATACTCAAAGACTAATAGTGAATCATTTGGATTTTATTGCATAGATTTTTATTCACTACCTTTCTTCTACAATCTCAGCAATGCATGCTACTACACTTGCATGGATCAAGGTAGGTTTACCCCATTACTATCTAGGAACCCATACCCAATCTATAGGGCATAGTTACTTCCAACCAACACTAGAACAAATTTCCAACCAAAAGCTAGGAATGTGTTTTGTCTCTTTTTCAAGGTTGGGACTAATAAGGTCATGACACACGTGCTAAAATAGTGAGCCAAAAAGTTGGAAGTAATGAGCAGAAAAATAATTCTTGAATGATGGGAATTAGAAGAGTCTATACATTGGCTCCTAAAATTCTTGGGAATTTCARATCATTGGAATTTCAATTCAAAGAATACAACTACCAAAAAATTTGCAATTCCCATTATTTCTATCTTTCTATACGGGAAAAAATTTACATTGTGACTTATTCTACTCTAAAACATGCATAAAATTGCTTTAGTGATTGACTATGGGTGGTTCTACTATAGCTATAATGAAAATGTTTCCTTCCTCCAAACTCAATCTTGTAATCATATAAAAACATTACACAAAGTTAGCAAAAAGTGAGACTTAAAATGCATCGCACTTCAAGAAACCACTAAAATATGACTAGGACTATTTGACTACAGGCAATTCACAACGAATGGAGTTTTTAATTTTTTTTTCCGAAATTTTCACATTTTGATTATATGGTTGAAAAGTTATTGCAAGATATGTATTTTCTTTGATCTCCGGACAGCCTGGGCAAGTAGGAAAAAGTCAATTTTTTTAGAAACAAAAATTTGAAATTGATTTTCTAGATTTATATATGCATGGAAAGCTTTGAATTACTCCATTTTGATCAACAAGTCAAAAGTTATGAGGAGATTTTGTTTTCGGGCATTCATGGAATCTCTACACTAAAATAATTTTTGAAGTCCATTATTTAACTCATTTTTCAATCATTTTGAAAAAAAAAAAAAAAGCATTGATTGTGGATTTTTTATGATAACATTGCAATATTTGGGATTGGCATTTTTTTAATTTCATAAATAAATTGTTAAGAAAAATGGAGTTACTATTTTTGGACATTGAAATTTCACATGTTGGTTAAGATTCTATAAAGCAATAGATTTAATAGGATAGTTTTGATAGGATGTTCTTAAAATTGAGCTTAAAAGTAAAAGTTTGAAGGACTTCATAGTGGGGGTTGCAAGACTTATTGGATGGTACTGTACATGAGCTGCCTGAGAACCTGATAATTATCCGATTTTATTTCAAACGAAGTTCATAAAAATTCCCAAATTTCCAAATTTAAGTACCTTTTTTTCCACTGAATGTTTCTTCCCCACTTCAGGATAATCAGCACTAACTTAAGCCTACTTATTGATCGAGTAATGACTTCTGGTACCAGACGGATCACAATGCACCCAAAAGAGGCTATCACCTCCTAATTTGCAATAGTTGCTCCCCCCTCTCTAGAAAAAATCATTGATAGTCCATTTCTGAAAAAAATTAATGTAAGTTGTCCAAATATGGTACCAAATACGGATACGGATACTAGGTATATGATTTGAATATGGTACCAAATACAAGATCTATACGGATATGGGATATGGATTTTGTACTGAATTGTCCCATATTGATTGCCCATGATATGGGTTCTCAAAATTACAAGTACTCGGGAGAGGAGGGGAGGGAGGGAAGTAATTAATTAATTAAATTTTTGAAACCGGGGGAAGGGTGGGTAATTTATTTATTTTTTAAATAAAAAAAAACATTGGGTGCATTGTGACACAATTTGACACAATTCACCCAAAAGAGGCAGTAACTGCCTACTTCTACTGCCTACTGCAGTAACAAGAAGGCGCGTTAATTTCGTCCAGAAATGGGAATAGCTAGTCTAGGTTGTATATGTATATACCTTGGCTTCCATTAGCTCTCTCACTCAGAGAGTTAGCCAGAGATGGGATTGAAAGACCCGGTGACTCAAAGAAAGAAGTTCGTCCAAAGTGAATGGAGACCGATTGAATTGGTGCTGCTTGTTGGATTGCAGCAAAATCCGGCCGTTGCTCCAATCCGTCAAGCTCGACTGATCGACTGAATGGAATTTACCACGCGCATCCGGGTAAGCCACTACTGTCATAATAAAACTTATTTATGAAAATTTCAAATAGATAATAAGCTATTCCAAATGTTTATGATTGTAAAATATATAAGTTACAATGAATAATAAGTAAATAATAAGTCAAATCATAAATATAGGTATGCTCATCCAGATGCTAGGTCACAATTTTAAAATAATTAATAATTAGAAAATATAATATAATATACTGTAATTTATTTTATTATTTTGATGAATACACATGTTTCATGTGAAAAGATTAAGCATTCATGTACAGTTTTAGAAGGACGCGTCATAAACTATGTTAGTGCCGCATTAAGTTTGAGAAGTCGTGTCAGAAAGTCGTTTGAAGTTTATGATTGCCAATTTTCTGTGTGAAGCTTTGCCGGGTTTTGCAAACCCTAACCTAAAGGATGCCTCATTTTTTCTGCCACCTCTGCCTTTTGCCGCCTCCTCCCTTCTACAGCTTCCTTAAACGCTGCCTCCTTTCTGCCGCCTCCGCCTTTTGGCACCTCCCTTCTACAGCTTCTTTAAACGCGTATCTTCTTTCTCTTCGTTCTTCCAAAAATTTGAAGCATCGCATCCTTACAACCGGGATTAAGCATAGAACAAACGTCGGTAATAGTATTGAGCTTGGACATGTTGGCATACGAGGTTGTTGTTGTTGAAGATTGCTCAAACCAACGTCAAGTCATTTGTAGCTTTGGTATGCAACAACTCTTGTGCTGAGGTATGATGTTTTTCCTACAGATTGTGAATAGTAGTAAATACAATTATTTTGGAGTATATTTACAGGATGGACTTCTCATTCTTTGACGTCATTTTTTGTGCAATAGTACTTGGTTTGGTTTGGGCTAGCTTTAGCTCTATTCTTATCAACTCTTTTGTGCATGTCCACAGCTTGAGAATCGCTAATTGTAGCCATATCTGCAATCCTAGATTAACCATATCCAGAGCTCAAAAGTTTTTGACTGCATTAAACAAGCCAATATATTCAACCTCGTTTGTTCCATATTGTTCATGTCTTTTTCAAATCTTAGTTTGTTTACAAACTTTGGTACCAAACTCATACTATTCATATGACAAAAATGGTAGATTTGACTACCGACTAATGCATATTTTTTTTTTCTTCTTTCAAATATGATATTTTATTTTGAGATTTGGGTTATTATATTATGACAGCCTAGACATTTAAAAAAATATTATTATTAATTATTTTTTTGGCACTTATTATAATTACATAATTAGCTTGAAAATGGATTTATTATCCGAGCACCCCACAAATTATAGTGGAGTTGCTTACCCGGGCACGTGCACCAACCCAACCTGAACTGAACAAAGGGTGTGCGTGCACTAGAAAAGTGGTCGGTAGTCGGTACAGACACCAAAATGAAGAGATCGAATTAATTAATTACAGAAATTAATCAATCTGCAGTCAAAAGATTGGATGGTGGGACTCAGGAATATTCGTTCACTAAGTTCCGTTAGTTACGGAGTAACTATTAAGTAACTTAGTCGATCAGGTTCTAGCACTGACTCCTGCCTAATAATTAAGTTCAAGGCCTAAGTTAATCACGCTGGGTGAAACATTAATTAGCTACACTAAATAGTGAAATTAGGTTGCCTTTGCAATTAGGTTGCCTTCCTCCAAGAAAGTGACTGTAAAAGCCACGTTTACTCGATCTGAATTGCTTAAGATCTGAAAGAGTTACGGAATATGCTGCATGCCCTGTTCGTACTTAGCTGTGAATTCGGATCTTAAGGATCTTAGGTTCTTCATGCTGATGGACATATTTGTTGAGTGATTGAATGAATTGCAGGGCTGCTGACTGCACGACCGAATTCCAAGGCCGTGACTGAGGACGGGAAGACCGTGTCTGCCGTCGAAGCGTTGAAGATGGCAGGGATTGAGAAGCCATTCGAATTGCAGCCCAAGGAGGGCCTGGCGATGGTGAACGGAACGGCCGTGGGGTCCGCGTTGGCATCTACGGCTTGCTTCGACGCCAACGTGTTGGCCGTCATGGCGGAGGTTCTAGCAGCCCTTTTTTGCGAGGTCATGCAAGGGAAGCCCGAATTCGCCGACCCGTTAACCCACAAGCTGAAGCACCATCCGGGTCAGATGGAAGCCGCTGCCGTCATGGAATTTTTACTCGATGGGAGCTCCTACATGAAGGCCGCGGCGAAGCTGCACGAGACGGATCCCCTGAAGAAGCCGAAACAAGACCGATACGCKTTGCGAACGTCCCCCCAGTGGCTGGGCCCGCAAGTGGAGACCATCCGCAATGCGACCCATTCGATCCAACGAGAAATCAACTCCGTGAACGACAACCCGCTGATCGACGCCGCTGGCGACCGCGCSCTTCACGGCGGGAACTTCCAGGGGACGCCCATCGGCGTCTCCATGGACAACATGCGTTTGGCCATCGCCGCCATTGGCAAGCTCATGTTCGCGCAGTTCAGCGAGCTCGTGAACGACTTCTACAACAACGGCCTGCCCTCGAACTTATCTGGGGGGCCGAATCCGAGTCTGGATTACGGGATGAAGGGCGCGGAGATCGCCATGGCGTCGTACCTGTCCGAGCTGAACTATTTGGCGAATCCCGTCACCACGCACGTCCAGAGCGCGGAGCAGCATAACCAGGACGTGAATTCCTTGGGCCTGGTCTCCGCTCGCAAAACGGAGGAGGCCCTCGAAATTCTGAAGCTCATGACTTCCACGTTTCTCGTGGGGCTCTGCCAGGCAATCGACCTCCGCCATGTAGAGGAGACCATGCAATCCACGGTGAAGAACATCGTGACGCAAGTGGCGAAGAAGACACTCTTCATGAACCCCGCGAACGGGATGCTGCTGCCTGCTCGCTTCGCCGAGAAGGATTTGCTCCGCGTGGTGGACCATACGCCCGTGTTCACCTACATCGACGACGCGGCCAGCTTGACGTACCCTCTGATGGAGAAGCTRCGCCAAGTGCTGGTCCAGCACGCACTGCACACCAACAAGAACGACAAAGTGGCCGCGGCGTCCGTGTTCCACCGCATTGCCGCGTTCGAGGAGGAGCTGAAGCTACGGCTGCAAAGCGAGGTGCCGCAGGTACGCGAAGCGTACGACAACAAGGGATTCTCGCCCGTGCCCAACCGCATCGAGCAGTGCAGAACTTTTCCGTTGTACCAACTCGTGCGCAGCGGCTTGAAGACACAGCTGCTCACGGGGCTGCGCACAGTCTCCCCCGGCCAAGAGATTGAGAAGGTTTACGACGCCATCTGCGAGGGGAAGCATGTGGCGCCTCTGATGCAGTGCTTGGATGGATGGAATGGCGCTCCTGGCCCTTTCGCCTGCTGACGAATTAATGGCCGGGCCTTGTAAAATTTTGTAACAGATCGATTTCGGAGTTTGGAAGTTAAGTGGGGCCGAAGGAATCGTCATAGTTAGCTCAGTAAGACTGAGAGGAAAGAAACGGACGTGCCGCGCATGAATTTCAGCAGTTCGCCGCGCCACGGGGATCATCCAGGAGGGGTGGCTGGCTGKCTGGGTGTTCCATGGCCTCCCTTGTGTGTATCAGGAGTCCATAGATAAATCTATTATGAGCGCATAGATTATTCATTTTGTCGCAGATAGTCGGTACGTACGTGCAGCCCCCTCAGTCGGTCGCACACTTTCGTCTCTGAAATAATTTCCAAATGAGTACTCTGGGACGGAGGGAAACTTGCGGAGCTTGGCTTCTACTCCCTCCCTCTCTCCACGGAACGATGTAAGATAGATTTCACAGGGTGGATGTGTATCCCTTTCTAAGCAAACATGATATATCTATATATATATATATATATACTTTTGATGTGAGAACTCTCCAATGTTGTAACAGATGTCTAGGCGAACTTTGATTTTGCAACAATTGAAAATGGGTGTATTACACGGCATTGGAATGGAGTGTGCCTCTMCTTCCATCGTTGCAGATTCTCGTCACTGGACGAATTGTCATGGGACACACTCGCATCTSGAAGCGGGATTCTCCCGTTGAAATTGGCTAATGATGTCAAAGAGGTTGGTACTACCAGTACACTTCACCAAARTCATCTTCAAGCTTGGCGCTTGATTCGTTTGTACTGTACTGTACTGTACAATGAAGTTGACAACCAGGCATGCCCTGTTTCAATACACCACGGTGGACATTGCTTCCAAATGTAGTGTACACATTTCCAAGGTTTCAATGTACTGTACATACCCTCCACTTTTTTCCCCCTTGACGGGTCCTTCCATTCCAACATTGAAAGTAGTCAACGTTAAGCTTWCTGCCTCCTGGAATACTTTGAAACACACTTGTAGAACATAACAATCAATCAATCCCACTGAAGAAGCACTGTAAAGGAGGGGAAAAAAAATGTTTCATTATCAAAGGTTGAACGTACAGTCATCATGATTGTTGTCATTCCATTGTGGCGAACTGAAGTTAGTAACCTTCAAAGTCAGCAACCTCCAAGAGACTGGAAAACGGAGAATGAATTCCCAGTACCCTACTTGCACGTATCAATTCGATCCCTACAGGTAAGAAACTGATGGAGGCCCAGTTATTGCACAGAAAGRGTCAGCAAATCTCCCTAGAACCTGAGGGTACCTTTCGGCTTGTATGAGTAAGCTTCGTAATTGATGGATTGGCCAATGACACTCAACCTCGTGAAAATCGTAATTAGATCCACCTGCCACAAAAAACATAATATGCGTGCCGAGAGCACAGGCGTCAACCACGGTGAGTTGAAAAAGGGGCAAGACAAGATTCTGTTCCATTAAAACACCGAACCAAAAAWAATTTGCAACGAAGTGATGAGATTCAGTGGGATGTCAAACAGGGTTTGAATACACAAGAAGTCTGAAGAGCTTGAATGTGAGTGACCTCTACTAAAATTTATTGAACTATTTGTACTAAAGAATTTCTTTCGAAATTGACCTACACCACAGGTATGAATATTTAAAGGTGAACGATTATCAACGTCATAAATCCAAAAAACTTTTCTTCCATTGTCTTGTCAAACGTATAACATAAATATCCCTATTCGCGTTACTCACATTTGCCGAGTATAAAATCCTTAATGTCATTCATAAGGGAAAAGAAATTTTGAGTACTATTTGCAAATTTGTTGACATGCTCTTGCACCAATAGCAAAAATTCAATAATCTCGTCCGCTGAGGAGAGGGGGATATTTGGCTTCATTTGGTATTCATTAAGATRTCCACCCAAGAAATTGAAAATTAATATACAAATAAAGAGGTGAGAAGGCTAAGCTAATGGAAATCAGAAACAAGCGAATAATCAGACCCTGAGACACAGAGTCTTCCTGGTCTCGAATTTACCTCGTAGTCGGTCTGTGAGACTGTTTCCCTGCTCGTTTGGTATTTCTTCACCCACGGTGCAAAATCAGGGTCTGTAGCTAATTTCGCTTCTGTTGCAGCTTGGTCAGGGCCCAGGAAAGCGGATAAGACAGTAATCTGCAAACGTGGACATTCAAGGTGTCGGGACAAGGTTACCAACTGGAACGTGGATCATTCTTGAGTTCGCAATGCAAACGATACATATATACAAGGCTGGAAGGTGCCAACGAGAGATCGACAAACATCCGTTTCATTTCCACTGACCTGTCTCGGTTTGATGCCCAATGCGGCAAACCTCTCTTTAATCTCTGTGGTCGAGGCTGTTTCCCAATTTAGTACTCTGCCTTCAGGATCGGCCTCGGAAGCATCAGCTCGGCCTAGCAACTTGTCAAACTGACCCCACTGCATTCACAAACAGAAAAAATAAAAATAAAAAGAGAGGAAGGAATTACATCTCCTGCTGCTGCTGCTGCTGCTGCTAGCAACAGCACGAGCACTCCCACCCAAGGAGCGCGAAGCACTCGTCCTGGAGATGGAGCTGGCCAAGGCAGGAGCACACACGGCGCGCGTCGTCGCCATCGCTCCTCCCGTTCCCTGCTGCTCCCCGCCCCCAAGCCCCCATTTACCATCATCTTACCAATGAATTCATCTTCCACAGACGTCGCTGGAATTACCCAAAGCAGCGCCAGCTCCCACATTGCGGCCTTTGGCCTTGGAGGAGCTCACAAAGCAAGCAAGCCAGAAGAAGAAGAAGTAGAAACAACAGCAACAACGACATAGGAGCCAATGCAGCAGGGTAGAGCCCATGCCCAAGTCAGGATTTCTCACCGAAAAGGAAGAGATTGTGCTCTGCTCCGCGTTGGAAGAAGAAAAGAGAAGAGCAGCAGCGATTGAGGAGGACTGCCGAGTGAGGCCTTGCAGGACGGAAGGGCCTTTGAGGAGGAGGCCTTATCCATTGGAAGGCCTCCGTCTCCGTCTCCGTCAGTCCGTCTGTACAAGTGTGCATGTCTATCCTGCATCCAATCCTGAGATCCCAATTCTCATCAGGGGGGGCCACCAGGGGAGGGGGGGGGGGGGGCTGCCGGGACTCGGCCTCAAAGGGCCAAGTGCGACCACCAAGCCACCCAAATGTAAAATCAGCTTGGGACATGTTTATTGCTTCATGGGTTGATTCCTAATTGATTTACAATGTTTACTAGTGTGCCCTTTCCCGCTGCCACAGTCAAAATCAAAGTAAAAGTAAAAGTAAAAGACAATACTTTTTATGGGCCCCGTTAGGGGACGCTTACGCTCCCAACAAGGGGAACGTGACGGGGGAACTTCGTTCTCTAGGGCCCACATGTCTTGTTTATATTTTTTATTCATACAGACTTTGAAGTTCCATAACTTTCACCCCGTAGGTTCAAACACCACAAAACCAAGCCCATGCACCCCTCCTCGCCGAGGGTTTTCCGACAGTACCAAGAATGCGACTAGAGGATGCACGGTCCAAAGAGATCTCAAACTAACAAAACTAACTAACTAACTAATTTATAGGATAGAAGATTCATAGAAGCATAGTCATACATGAATTTTTTCTTGGTTTTATTACTTGCTCTTTACTTTATAATAGTTCAAATGTGGCCTTTCTCTATGACAAATGCATGTATAAAATAGTCAAGAGATTGGCATACAACTAGCTAAAAAGGAAATTACAATCAGAACTAAGTCAAGTACTCCACATGGTTGCAAAATACATTCATTTTCACAACAATGAATATCAATACACAAAGTTTATCTCTTATATTCCCTAATTGCTCAACATAATGACACAAAAGAATGCACTGCAGTAGTACATAATTAAAAGTCATACTTAGAATTGCATTCCAATCTATTAAGTTGAAGTAAAAATCTACTTGTACAAATTGCAACAACATGACTTCCAATAAGGCAACTACACACATCAAATTCATAACTTTACTCTCCATGAATCCATTTCTAAATAAGCCAAAAGTAGACCCATAATAATACAGTAGAATATGAGGAGATAGCTAACAAGGTAAGCTATTAGGTGGTTTACAAGGTTTCTACTTTACATATTCCAAGGACTAAGACTGTGAATAAGAGTAATATCACTCATAAAATTGAAAAAAGTTGAATGGAAGTCATAGCAAAAGGAAAAAAAATACACAACCTTGTTGTAGCAAAGAACAGCATCAAGAGGTAAAAATGACTATGGCTATGAAAATCATAGAAAGCAAGGAGAAAGAATGACAAAGGTATGTGGAGATTGGGAAGAACAAGATTGTTAAGAGTCAACAAGAAACAAGAGGCAAGTAAAAATACTACACTAGTTTGATGCACTTAGAGGTGGTTGCCGCAAAGGGAGCCAACTAGGATTTTAGTAGGGACTCTAAACTCTAAAGTAGTATTTGCTATATTACAAAGTTTATTTTGACTACTCTATGACTATTCTATAATTGCTCTAACACTATCTACTACTATCGTGCATGTAGGTCAATTTCAACACCCCAATGTTGAAATAATTTAATTTTTGCAATTCAACAATTTGACAACCTAATTAAAATTTATGGACTTTCAGCAAGTTTCCCTTGTAATTTGAAATGTTCCTCTTTGTGCACTACCCATCCTAGTTTTTTGAAGTTCTTCTTTGGTGCCATTCATAGCAATGTTTAGGCACCATTTTTGTCCTTTCCACACTTTTCAAAGCCATCCTTGATGCTCCACGATGCTGCCAATTTCTCTTCAGTCTACCTTTGAAATGTATTGACAATTAAATTTATAATTTGAATCCACTTTGATGGAATGGATTGATTTTTTCTATTCATGTGTAAATATGTTTTTTTTTCTAAAGTTTCTCAAGAATAATATTTGAATATTCAAAATTTTTAGCAATGAAAACATTCAAATTTTCATAAATTGTCGTACAATTTTTCATATTTTAGACATGTTCCAATTTTCCCCTAATCATTTACAAAAGTGACCTACACATAGGGTACTCTCTAACTAGTCAACTACACAATTATAGTTTGATTTACTGTTATAAAACTTTTTAATATTTTTTAATGATTAATTGTACACATATATTCAATTTTGCAAATAAATAATACAAGTTATTTAAATAAATTGAACTTTAGTCATTCCTCATATAAGATTGATAATATTTCCACTTTTCTACAACACTTTTGACTGCAAAAATGCTAGTTTTGATGTCTACATTAGCCTATGCAATGTTTTGAATGAATCACTACAATTCAAGTTACAGTCTAGAATATTGAAGACATTCATATTCTCAAATAAAGTTTTTTTTCTTCTTACAACGATATGAATAAAAACAAATTGAAGCTAGGTTATATTGCAAAAATAATAATGAGCAAGGCTGAAGGTGCCATAGATGCTAGGGAATGCATTTTATGGAAATCTTCAAAACCTCAAGAGAGCAAAGACGGAATCCTTTTTATTCAATAAATGTAAAAATCAACTACCGCTAGGAATACAAGAAGTTCTAAGAATCTAATATAGCCCTTGAAAAATCAATTTGGATAACAATAACATAATCTCCTTGGAATCTCTTCTAAATTTTTTTTAATTTTAAATAGATAATTCTTAGAGTGTGTGTATTTTTTTATAACATGCTATTAAATATTCTTTGCTTGAATGTGGTTTATAGGTATATTCTTAAGTCTTAACCCCTAAAGGACCAACATGTGTTTTTTGGCAACATAGAACTTTTGGGCAGGTATGTGTGACTAGAGATTTGCATGTTTTGGGCTTAAATTTTAATAGAATGTGGGGACAAGGAATATCTTTCATATGCACAAATTTCATAACATTCGGGAATATGAGTCAAAAGTTATTGCATAATATGTTGTTTATTTCTCAACTCGGGCAGTCTGGGCAGATCTGAAAAAATCACTTTTAAAAAAAATAAAAATTTGAAATTTGTTCTTCAGATTTATATGTACTCAATAAACTTTGAATCATTGCATTTCAATAGTTGAGATGAAAGTTATGAGGCATTTTAGTTTGCGGGCAGTTATGGAATCCCTACACCAAAAAAAACTTTGAAGTCCTTTATTTTACTGAAATTTCAATATTTTTGAAAAGAAATAATGTTATTGGATGTAGATTGTTTATTCCAACAATTCAACCATTTGGATTGGATTTTTTTAGATTATATAACTAATTTATTAACAATTTAGTATCTTGAATCATTCTCTACTTCTTTCCACTTACTATTTTTTTCCTATATGTTGTACAACTCCAAATGACCTGAAAATTTTCATGTATGTAGACAACTTGGCTTGAAGAATGAATCCAAAGAAGCACAACTATTTTGGACATTTTTTCATAATGGTCTGACCTTGTGAAGTGCAGCTGCCCGGTTTTTCGCAAAGCCAAAAAAGGATTTTGCCACTTCAAATGCTAATATCTTGCAATCTACATGGTGGAAATTTCTGAAATGTTTTCCACATATTCTCAAACTAGAGTAATACAAGATCCTACGGTTACATGTGTCAAAAAATGATATATTTCAAAAATTTGGTACTTATGAGTGATTTTGGTGAAAGCATAGTGAAAAGCCTTTAGGGGTTAAGGGGTCCCGTCAACATAATTGTAGGGCATGTTTGTTCTTAGAGTAGATGCCAAATTTGTTAAGATCTATTGTTGTATAGAGAATAAAATCTTTCAAAAGATTTAAATTTTAGCATTTGTCATAATCTTTTACTACCAAAAAAATAAAAATTGGGAAGGATGTGCTAATCCTATCCTTCATTATAGTGGTAGACATGACAAATTCTTTCATCACTACTTGCAAGTATGAAAATAAGTAGGGACTTRAGTATGACCAAACTACAATTGCAAAAAAAAAATCAACCAGAGAATGATTAAAGTTAACCACAATTGTTTTCAACATGTTTAGAGTATAAATAGTTGTTACCAAAGTTGTAGAGAAGAATATTCAACTATAAAAGCAAGGAAATTTCTAAAAAAACGATTCTTTCTCACATGCCAAAGTTGTAAAGAAGAATATTCAATTATAAAAATGAGGAAATTTCTAAGAAACAATGCATTTTCACAACCAAAAATTATATAGTAGACGCTAGCCAATCATGTCAAATTTGCAATTGTACATTTTTGGGTTGTAATATCCATAAGGTAGGAGGTCCATGAGTGGACCCTCTTAAGGGCTAGAACTGAATTTTAGGGAGGTGATATACCTTGAAATATTTTTCAATAAATTTTCCTTGAAAGACAAGGAGAATTGACATCTGGCTAAAATCGTTTCATATTTTTTGAAGCTTCATGGAATTAGTTATGAAATTTTGAAGTCAAAACACCATAGGGCTCTAAAAGCGACCACCCCTTGAAATGTACACCGTTGGTACATTATGATAAATTGAAGAAAGCATAATGTACCTTTGAGGCATGTTCCATTCAAAATGCCCAATCGGAGTTCGAGCCTCCTACCTTACCTTTAAGATAATTTGCTTCTTTGGTTTTGCTTGGTTTTGTTGTTGTAGTGAGATCTCTATGCATGTATGTCTCTAGATTGCGTTTTTGGTACCATTGGGAAGCTCTCGGCTAGGAGGGGTGCATAGGCTTTGTTTTGTGGTGTTGGACATCTAGTGTGAAAGTTCTCGATTTTTGGATTTATATTGGTTTTAAAAAATTAAAAAAATTACTTTTATTTTTATTTGAGGAGATTACGGAGGGCTTAATCATCAATCTTACATCCCAATGGTTGTGGCAATGCCACAACCGCACACTATCGATTGCAAAAAATCCATGACTATCCATGTGAGTTATGCAAGTTCATATCAACAAATTCAACATGTGAATGATATTGCATTGATATATTGAATAGTCATATGGAAAAAATACAAAGTGCTCTACATGAATCATTAATATAGATATATTGGAGGAGTTTTAACTTTTAAATATAAAATTTCAAAAGTGATTAATGTTTAGATTGAGTATATAAGGATCAAAGCCATAAATAATTTATTTTTTCTTTATCCTTGTAGCCCTACATTTTTTAATGATTTTTTAAAGAATTAAAATCAAGGTCTTTTGGTTAGAGTTCATTTTTGTGGGTTCTCAAGTCAAAAAATTATTAACTTATTCAATATGTAGAATGCAATCAAATCTTTTTTTAAATCCCAAAAGATAAAATTGAGTTTTTAATTGGGAGGAAAATTTATATTTAAAGTTAGATCTTATGTATTTTAGAATAAATTGGATTTTGTACTTTGACAAGCATTAAACATACATACTTCAACAAACTAGGTAGAAGATCCAATGGTTGGTTCTACCAAATTTAATAATCTAATCAAGGTCAGTAGGATGCCCCATTGTTGCTTCAACCTGTAGTTGTTGCACATATTTAGATTGATTAAACTCACAATTTCTCTTCTCCCACTAGAACATCAAATCAAAGATTTTTTTTCTACTTGTTTTGGTCAACTCATCTTTTGAATAAAAAATGAAATGTTATAGGTGTTCAAAGCAAATACATATAGCTTCCTATTATTGGCCCTCCATGGGGAATTGATTTGTTTCCATTTGGATCCTATAGTTTGCAATGGTAATCCAAAAGCATGCATCAAGCTTGTAAAATAGTGGATGAACTTTTAGCCATATGTAGAAATCACATGGTGGTGTTTCTTAAAACTTTAATAACTATGTGTTTTCAACCCAATTCCAACCAATTTTTAACACCAATTCCATACTCAAGTTGTTATAATGCCAACAATTTATAGTTTGTAACAACTTGGTGTTTTTTGGTTGATAAAGTGGTTGATATATGCCTTTGAAAATTCCTCAAGGAATGAGAATGCATCTATAGTTGGTCCAAAAGCTAGTTGGATCATTGTTGGCAAAGTACATAGATAATAAGTCTCAATCTTTTAGGATTAATCCTTAAAAGACATTTCGTGCCCCTCAGACCTTTTGTCCACACAATAATGAGAATTGTGAAAGTTGACATCGACATTTCTTTTCAACAATTGTTGCATTTTTTACCTCTTCCTAGGAAACATCAAATGAAAATTCCTTTTTGTGAAGTTTTAGAAATCATTGCTCTTGGTCATAGTTTGGTTTTAAAGGTGCCCAAGTAAAGGCCTTTGAGTTGGAAGTGGAACTACTCTTTGAATGTGGATTTTTTATTTGCCTACAAATCTAGTTTGTGTGCATGCTTGGTCTGCAATTAGTGTGATAGATTTGTCTAGCTACCCTCTTTAACTCCTAGAGGACCAAGGCCATTTTTTTGCAAGAAAACACTCAAAACTGCCATTTTTACAGCAAAGAGTAAAAAAAATGAAATTCTTTTTTGGACATCTAACCATAGGATCTTACACCTAACTAGTATGAGAATATGTGGTAAGAGTTTCAGAAATTTTGACCACACAAATTGCAAGATACTTGCGTTTAAAGTGAAAAAAACAAGTTTCTTAGCACTACAAGACTAGATTATTTGACTTTCAACCTTCTTAACTTTAATTTTTTGCACTATAGAGTTCTGAGCTTTAAATCTTTACAGTGGAGAATTGAGTTGAGAGTTTAGGAAAATAAAAAATAAAATAAAAAAGCATAAATTTTAGTCTTTAAAAAATTGTTAAGTAGAAGTAGATACAAGATAGAAGAAAAATCTAAATTATTAATAACTTCAAGATGGAAGTAAAATGCACTAATTCCAATGGTGAGATTGTTCTAGCAAGCAAAATAAACCATGTGGAACTTTGTTTTTGAAAAATTGTAAAAATTGCATTCAAAAACGAATCCTACAACTTATTTTTTCAAAAAGATGCTTAGATTGCTTGAAAAACAAGATTGTCTGTAACTTTTTCATAACAAATCCAAATGGAATGAATCAAATCTTTTTATGTAAGAAAAAATATAATCTATGAGAATAAAAATTATTAACAAAAAAAATAAAAAAATTTTAAACTTTTTTTGGCTGCTCTTTTCCCTCGTTTTGAGCTTATCCCGAAGCTTATTTGGGCATAACTTTTGATCCCGGGCACCGATTGAAAAAACAAATTATATTCCCACAAAGCGGATTACACTAATGATGATATTTAGTGTCTTGTACACTAAATACAAAGGCATACACTAAAAGCCAATTACCCTATGAAAGTAAATAACATTAAATGTCAATTCAAACACTAATTGTGAACTACGGTGATTTGAGAGACTTGCCAAAAAGTTACATGTTTGAATTTAGTGTTTGAAAGCAAGGAAAGCTAGGGAAAGCCAAGGAAGAAGGCGGCGGCACAATGAAGTTGAGAACCCAAGCAATTCCAGGGAAGGAGAAGGCGGCGCATTCAAGTCTAACACTAATTGTGGACAAGTTTAGATTTAGTGTTGTAGCTAGTAGGGGGGTAAAAACACTAAATGTCACTAAACACTAAATATCATCTTTAGTGTAGTTTTTCTATCTTCAAAAAAAATTTCAAAAAATCGGGACAAAAATTGAGACCGTAGGTACTTGCCCGAAATCCCATTTGTCCCCCGAAGGAACAATGGTCCTTTAGGGGTTGAGGGTTAATATCTTTGCATTGTTTTCAGAACGGTCATTTTAGGGAGTCAACCTTAAATTTGAAGCAATTTTACAAAGGTAGATGCACCAATTGACAACCAAGCTCAATACTGAATGTGTAGAGTGCAATGTTTTCAACCAAGGCTGGAAAGGATTCCAACTCAAGCTTGGGATGTGTTTTATTTAGTCCTTTTTAAGTTTTAGACTTATAAGGTTATTTCACATTTATGTCATGTCCCATAGTAGTGAGTAAGAAATGAAGAAGAAGTGAGTGAAAAAGTGGTTTGGAATGATCGAAATTGGAAGACTCTAGACATTGACTATTGGTGAAGAGTACTTTTCAACTCTTGAAATTCACAATGATTTCTATTTTGGGGATAATATTCTAGAAAATTTATAATTCCCTAATTTCCTATGAATCCACATGGAAAAAAAATTCCACCACCTCATACTGCTCACGGTCTGCTCCAAAATTGCTTAAATGACCACCTCCATCTTAGCGTTCCGGTGAGTGTAAGAGCCAGTTGCCATTAGAGACATGGACCTGCGGTTCCAGGACCTTCGAGCTCTAGTTCGTGCAGAGCGGGAACACAGAGTTGGAGAAATTGGAGGGTCTTTTGGAGGGGTCTATTTCACGAAAGAAATAAAAAATGAATGCCCCTTTTGTTGTGGTTCTTGAATGTGATGAGTAGACTTCTTGAACGCAACAGTTACCGGGCATCAAAGTTACGAATTACAGTAGAATCTCCCTAACTCAATAAGATTGGGACCAATCTAACATATTAGATAAGAGAGGTTATTGCATTAGGGAGGGACATAATCTTCGTATGTGGTTCATATTGTTAAGTTGGGACAAGTAATCAATGTTCTATGACAGAACATTATTGAAGTAGAGAGGATTGAGTTAGGGAGGTTCTACTGTATTTGGATGAGCCTTGTTAACTTTGATAATCTTGCACGCATCCCGGGCACAGAAGTTACCGGGCTCCTACTCAAATGGTCAATAAGTTCCTCAAATCTGGGAGGGGGACGCCCAGTCCGGCTTCTGGCAAACCCAATGGAATGCGCCTGGACTTCCGGTGTAGTTACCGCCCCCTCCAGTACTGTACTGTAGCTGGACGTCCGGGGGCCGGGGGCAACAAGGTTGCTCTTCTGGATGTTTCGCGAAGTGATCCGAATCACGGTGCTCATCTYGGTCCACGGAGACACGGCATCGTTGTGGGATCTGCCAGGACTACGTGCCCAAACACGGACCTTGAGAGTGGTCCTATTATCAAAGGTGGCATAAGGAGCCGTGTGTGAATTTGCCGAGCCACCACAATCGTAGCAAGTCTTGCCTGACATGACCACAGGCTGGACCTTATTCCATGGAGCTACATCGATCTCCCTTGTCGACTGAGAGTACCTTAAGAAAATTTGCTCCCTGTTGGTGGTTGAATTAGAGAGTCCTGACAAGCTTTTCCTCACATCTAAAGAATGATCATATCAGTTGCAGCAGGCTGTAGTGTAGGGCGATAATTATTGATAGATTGTACGGGCGACCACTAACTAAGCGGCTACTGTTCGCTGTTAGTGTACGTTTCAATCAAAGCCCTCGACTGGACATCACAAAACATCCAACTGCAGAAAAAAAAGAGGTATAACTTAAGTTAATCCCGCTTGCCTTCTCCTGGTAATCCATATTTTCAGAGGTTCCGTAAGGGACATTCTTGAAATACTCCTCCGGCGGGGCTTTCTGTTGATAGGCAGGGCGCTGGTCCTTATCCCAGGGAGCATCTGGAATCGGTCCGTCATACTGAAATCACAAGTGAACCATCATTTACGTTATAGTTTAATTTTCATGGTTAGGTTTCATCACTTCATCAACTCCAGGTAGGGGGTCATTTCATCTGCCCGGACATTGAACAAGAATGGACTCACTGCCATGCCGGCAGGTACGAAATGGCTGGCCAGGGACTTGCCTGCTTCTGTTCCTCAGAATTTTCGGTCGTTGCAAAAGGGGCAGTTTGAGAYGACGGCAGTGCAGAACGCTCATGGACTCCACTACCCCGACCTGGTAACTGATCCGGTAATTTTTTGTCCCAGGGCGCATCTTCTACAACTCCACTGATCTGTCACACACGCAAATGTACAGGACAGGACTTTGTAAGTAGTAAGAGCGAGGCAACTGCACAGAATTGATTGAGTCTCATCCTGAACCGCGAGGATCTGTCGCGAGTCCTTACCTGAGAGGTCGGCCGTGGTTGGAAATTCTCTGAAGTGCCAAACGGAGTGGTAGGATAGTATTGATCACGAGCCTGTTGACCTCGGTGAGTGGGGTGCACTGGTATCTCTTTGTTCCATGGCGCTTCAGGCAGGGGTCCAATGTACTGAAATAACGTCAATCACCTCAACTTGTCAAATTTTAACAATCAAATTCTGTAAMGAGGGTAACTAACTGCACAATGTCCACGAAGACATTTTCAAGAACGAACAAGAGGATTAGACACTTACTCTCAGGAGCTACATCCGCCCCCATCTTGCGATCGACCAAGCTGTAGGCGGCTGCGTGCACCAAGGAGTGCACTTTTGAGAATCATCCTATGAGGATAAATTAAAATGTGATGATCGATCATTCGCTGACACAAAATCTTTCTTGCACAGCTGACGGACAAAGGGATTCACCTACTGTGATTCATATTTGTACCTTGGAACCTCTCAATGTCACGAAATAGCACAATATCCTCTGAGTGAACGTACAGTAGACGCGATTATTACCATGGATCATGAAATTCAGACAGTGTTAGGCCAAAATGATTTCGGTTGCGACAAGCCACTTGACGATTGCACCCCAATTTCTAATGCTTGTGCTTTCAAGTCGGAATGMGAGGACGTAACGTGCGATCTCTGACCTTCTAATACTAAATTAAGACGTAGCAATCCAGAAATCAAGGACGCTGGAGAATCAAAACATTACATTACATTTAGGGTTTGGAAACCTCCGTGAGACTTCAATCTSAGGATCCTTGAGCACAATGCACACAATAACTATAATCATTTGTGCTTCTCTGAATCGAAACGAGAATATATGGTGGAGAGATTAATTAGGGTCCTAAGGGGTGCGGAGATCAAATATGATTTGTGGATATATATACACATTGATGGACCTACCTCATAGGATCGCGGCACGTTGTGAAAAGTAGCGAACGGAGCAGTTTGGGAGTTGCAGGGCATGAAAGCATCTGGGTCGTGGCTACGACCGGTTAGAATTTCTGGTTCGTCCTTGAACCACGGTGCAATAACTCCTTCGGGTCGCGACTCGTAGACGGCTGGATCGTGTATCGTCGCGTAAGGCGACGACATGCCACCCTTGGCCCCCGCCATGGCCACTGGAGTATTCAATTTTGCATCTTCAATTCCTTACATATCAATTGATTGCCCCATATGATTTACAACTCCCTGAACTTGACRGCGAAATTAAGCTCTAAAGAATCATTCAACTGATCCACATGCAAACGCCTCATGAGAATTCTTTCTTGAAATAATATWTACCTAGCATCCGAATACGACAGATCGTAATTTGCTTATTGAAATACTGAAAACCGGACTGAAAATAAATTCGGCAGTGTAAGAGAATTAACGAAGGTCCTTCATTCAAAACGACTGCATTGATTGCCTTTAGTAAATTCTGAATTGAAGGTGGCTGCGAGAGAAGAAGGGAGGCGCGCACCTGCTTTTGGATGGCATGTGATGTCGTGTCTAGTGACCCCAGAACACAATTCAAGAGCATGGGTGGTTCAAACCAGTGTTACCGAAACCAGCAGGTCACCTGCGTAAAATTTAGATTAGTAGTTAAAGCGCTTACAACAGAGTATGACGACTCTCTGTTAGGGTTTAGGGTGCTCTTGTAACCTCTTCCCGTGCTGCGTTGTCATGGAACTACCTGTGCAAACCCCCCGTTGAAACATGTTGCTGCCGAAAAAATAAATCTAAGAACATCAACATTGAGATGTTGTATCAATTTCCCAGACGTCATGTTCTTCCCTTCTCAAAGGAACCATTGGGTAGGCTTGCTGAAGTACGACAAATGTGACCTACAAAGTTTTAATTTTGTCTCGGGGATAGCAATGCCAGGAGATACGATCGCTTTGCGACTGAGCTTGTTGATGAGGCCACATATTTCGCTGCAAAATTCTCTCAGCAATGATTCCCAGGTTGAAGTTCTAAAGAGGTGGCCCAAGTATCTGTAAATTAAGTCAGACTTGCAGTTGAACATTCTACCGTGCCATAATGAGTATACGTCCAGAGTCCTTGCTGCAGGAAAGAACAATTCGCAACTGTACAAGCTCAACGTTTCGGAAGCCCCTCCGATGCGAGTTCAGTGAGTACCGCAGTATCGAGGGTCACTTGGCCTGAAAATACAAGGCCAAAAATGTCGAAGGGTAATGTATCCGATGGTGAGTAAAACTACCAGCAATTGATTGAAATCGGCGTGTGATGAAACAATGAAACCCCTTCAACAGCCGACAGGAAATACGACACAAGCAAGATAAAATGAAGAACGCGCAGTTAGAAGAAGAAGCTTCTTACAAAGTCCCCAAACGGAGAGAGTATGCACTAATTGCGAGTCCAACACATTTAATTCGCTCAGAAGAAAAGACTCATTGAAGAAGAATGCAATGAGTGTAGTGTAGGTCAAATTGCCATTCGAGATTGTTTCCAATCCGCATCCAACTAAGAAGTAACATAAAACACATTTCWATAGCAAGCCCATCTTGTTCTTGTGCATCCTCTGCAACTGATATATTTTGTGACGGCACTTCAACTTCGAAATCGCTTTTAAACTACTATCGATGGAGCCTTTTTCCGTCACGCAAGCATTCGACTGATGAACAATTCTATGGTTGCTCCAATCTCTGCACCCTGACCACGACGATGCCAACAGAAGGTTTGTCAATGCTTAACCATGTCATACAAACCTGGAAGGGCTTTTCATCCAGCACTCTACGACGTGAGTATCTCAGAAGTGCTGAGAATTAGGAAGTCCTTGAATTTGTGCTTTGACATTCTAACACCTACCTCCATCTGTGCCACTTTGAAAGATTCCATATTGAGAAGGGTCAGGAAGTCCAAGCTCCTCTGCCATTTCATAAGATATCTCCGACGTAGTTGTCATGGTATGCACTGAGCGTACCTTCAATCACAATTACCAACATCTTTCTAAGAAATCCCTTCCAACTTTTCATTTTCTTCATAATTGGCCTTGAAGTTTGCATGATCACACAAATTCTAATGTTCTTGGGACTATTAATCTATTGTTGGTTTTAATAGTTGAAAGGTTAGAAATCACTTGAAGTCAATCAAAATTCTACAATGGGCTCAAGTTTAGACTTTAAGAACTATATTGTTCTAGATGTGCAAGCAATGCACACATTCCCTTGGCCAATCTATTGTCAATTATGTAATACAATTAAATTTTTGAGTCATGAATGCCTAATACATTTGCAGACTCATTCATCCAAGATTCCCAGTGAAGATACATCAATCAAACATAGTGCATGAGATAACAAATCAAATTATGAAAACTATGTTAAAGAAATCCCTTTTGACCTACATGATTAGATCCATTAGGTAGATACAAATCCACTGGCATTGTTGTCTCACTCTGTTTCCAGACAAGCACCGTAAGCAAATGTTTATTATTATAAGTACTACTAGGTGACATAATGTAATTAAGGCTTTAAACTTGATGTACACAAATGGTAGATGCCTTAAATATCAAATGACAAGAATATATCTCAGAGAATCACTTAAGACAAAAGTGTGGAGGGTGACCCGAATGGCTTCTAATTCATCATGTGAAGGGAGGAAGTAGCGCGGCCCAGCCTTTGCTATTCGCTGCAAGCGTTCAAGACATCTTTGAGCCTGCTCATCCCCTTTGAATCCCTTCACCGCACCTCCTGCTACCTRCTTGTGCCTTCAATACTTCAATTACATTACATGTAGTAGCATTGACTAGTATGAATGTTATGCTCTAAAACACACTCATCCCAAGAAGCTCTACCTGTTGAAAATGGCCCTCCAAGGCTGGGAGAAAATCTTTTGATGGCGGAAAACTACTACAACAAAGCAAAAGAAGGTCCCAACCTTTCTTCTCTTTCTCCCTGGTTGACATTGGTGGAAACAATACATACCAATTCAAACCAAAAAATGATRCTTATATGTTTTGTATTCTAAAATTCATAGTACAATTTACATATGCATGAATAGGGCATAAAGTTTACTCATTCATGTTGTAGTTAGTCAACAAAAATGATCCAAAAAAATATTGACTTTGCATGAACAAGGCCATATTCATTATGTTAAGACTTCACAGATTTTGAGATAGAATGCTAGTTATTGGAAAATTCATTTAAAAAAATAGTAATTGAAACCAAAAATAAACAATGCTCAAATAGTGACCCCATAATGACATTCTAAAAGTTGGTGTTGTTACCTATTTATAAAAAAATATTAGTAAAGAGATAAAGCAGTTTATCTTCGAGTCGAAGATAAAAATGAGACTGTGAAATGTTTCAATATAACAAATATGGCCTTGAACGGGATGAGACCATATAAAACTTGATCAACAATCTCAATGACATAGCAAAGATGTAGAGATTAACACTGACTCTATTGTCAAAATATGTTGAAAAGAACAACATTGGGATATTGTTACAAGCTACCAACCTTGCTTCAATAGATACTTTGTATTAGTGACCAAAGAGAAGGAAGCAAGATGGAAAACCATTTATTTGTTCGAGGATTCTTCATTAATTATTGCTTGGTTGTAACATCTTGAAACTTTGATCATGTTAAATAGGTAGCTCTAAGGGTGACTAGGTAATTAAAGGAGAAAAAAAAACATTGAGGTGGGATGTACGTGCAAAGATCGTGATGGCCATCCAAGTCGTCTTCACACCATACAAATTTTTTAGCAATGGACTTGTAATCTCCCTCTGCATGATTATATACAATAGCTTGCTCAAAGAGAGTTCAATGTTGAAACAAGCGAGTTAGGTTTTTCAATGTTTTAATTGATTTGGCTATTCTTACATGAGAGAAAATGGTCGGCTATCATAAATGGGACTTTTCACTAGTGTAGCTCAACCAATACAAAACATGATGATATGCTACATAGCTAGCATCTATATCTATACAACACATGCATGGAAATATACARTTTAAACTTCTAAACAATATTTGYATGTGCTTGTGGTGGCAAGTATCTTTGTATACTACATCAATGTATAAAAACTTACTGGCGTAAATCGCAGACATTTRTTCACATATGGCTTGGACAAGTCTTTTTCTGCCATACCAAATTCAAAATAAACTCTGGCAAACCCTTCATAAGAAAGTGTCTTCACACGAATGCCGACAGAYGATAGAAAGAATCTCCTACACACAAAAGCATAGGTAGGCCAAGTAAATYAAAGAATACAAAGTCTCCTTCCTCATGTACAGTAGAAGATTTCAATCATTTCTACTCTTATAWTAGTAAAAGTTGAAAAAAATAGTGATTCAAATTATCCTCCTTACCTCATGTGCAACTACAAGACCCCTTGAAACTATACTTAGAATGAGATATTCTATAGAAAAACTATAATGAAACTTTTTAGATTTGTGATTAGAAATCATCTTTGAATATTAAAAGAAAATGACAATGATGGACCAGGCCAATCAACAAGATGTAAACCCCGTTGGAGATGTCGAACGAGCTCGACTTGGATCTTGAATCTCCGACCTCTCACGAGAAGCTCTCCGGATCTCCAATTGGGATGATCTTGGCATACCTCCCATCTGGGACGGCCTTGGTGCACTCTGAGATCCTAGCTGTGGAGGTGGCATAATCTGCTGAGTTACTTGTTGCATTGCCCCTTGCTGCATAGGTTGTTGATAATTTTGTTGTTGCGATGGATTTTGTTGTTGTGATGGATTTTGTTGTGGATTTTGTTGTCGATACTGGCGTTGTGGAACTGATACATTGGTTTGTTGGCCCTGCGCAATTTGTTGTTGAGGTGGTTGTTGATTCTGCAATCTTTGAGACATTTGCTGTTGCAATTGATTTTGTGGTGATTGTTGGAGTTGCTCATTCTGATAATTTTGTTGTTGAAAGCTTTGTCGTTGTGGTCGTGGTTGCTGAAACGGCTCATTTTGGTAATTTTGAGGCTGAGAATTTTGGCGTTGTGAATTTCCCCTCTGTAGATCACTATTGAATCTACTCATGGTAAGATCATTTCAACATCCAATGTCTCATCACTCTAGTGTTCTTTCGTGTTGTTACTTTTGCCACAAATCTCTAAAATCACCATTGTCATACACCATTCCTTCCATTTAGTAAAGACAAAATCATGCAATCTATTRGAGCCCAACAAACTACAACACAAARTAYARTCAACAAAGCTTTCATTAGATTTGCATTAACAAGATYTCAATWATAAAAATTAAGACTCTTGATRCACTCATTMGTYATATACATAATTACTAGGGTTAGCTTGAACCCAAAMAACCAAAAAAWTKTTAGGRTTAGTTTGAAAGTAACAAAATGCTCAATAATTACATTCAYGGAGAGATAATTCATGCAARACTTACAATAAGAAGCCATATGCCTAYTAATATCAATAATGAGAAGAATGAGAAGCTAACTCATTGTTGTCAACTTGTCATATATAAGAAAAARTTCATGCAAACATCCACTAATCCACCTTATACTACAAGGAGATTCCATAACACTATGGATTACAAAACACAAATATGAGTTRAACAAATGGATTGGAGGAAAAATGAATGTAACTGAATTGGCAAACTCAAAATTTTGGCTCTTGCCATAAAAATGGATAGAATGTGAAGACAACAATGTACCAAAACATTAATCATCAAGAGCTCACAAGCTAAAAGTCCATCCATGGCTACTTCCTTTACAAAACCTCCCGCATTAACACCAAATGATGTAGTCTATGGATTAAACATTAGGACATTCAAAAATGAAATTTTCTCTCGTTGTTMTATATTGTAAAGATTTCAATGCTCAAAATGTGTGATGGAAGGCTTTGATGGAATGAACATTACTTTTCCACAAAAATATTTGTTGCTTCTGCACCAATTCATTCTAATTGTAATCAAACCAATTCTGAATCACAACCAAAAAAAGGAAAGCAAAATGAAGAAACAAATTTTTGGCAACTAACTAGAGATTTCACATGATTGTGACAAGAGAGCATGGGATCAAGAATTGGTTGGAATAAAAAATTCATTGGGATGGTGGCACTTTTCAAACATTTTTTAGTTCCTTCCAAAGCCTCTCCTAATTTWGGTGGTTGCAAGGATGAAGTGCTCATAGCTTGATCTCCTACTTTGTTTAGCCACTTCACATTGTAGATAGAAAGGGTTTTTTGAGCCCTCCAAATTTGATGCATCATCTCCCGGTTGGACCCTTGAATGTAGATATTGTTTAGAGGAATGGTAACACATCAATTGTTATTGTAACAATAATTCCAAAATTCAGAGGGATGAACCAATGCTGTAAAAACCTCCAAGACAACTTGCACAAAAGGTTGGAGTATTTGGACAAGGGTCATTGGAACAAACACCAATCCTATCCTCCATTACAAAGAGTGTGGCTCTCTTGTATTTAATGACTTTTGAAACATAAACTATATAAACTTGAAAATTTTATTGGAGATGTCTAACTTGATGATAATCATATTTTTTTTAAATAAATTTATATTTAAAAAACTATTTTTGATTATTTGTCACACTTTGAGGTTTAGAGTTTTTACTACTTTAAGAGTCCCCAAATTTAAAGATTTGGAGCTGAAATTTTCATGGATCTATTTGCATAGTAGAAAAACATAAACCTACCAAAGGAAATCTAAAAACATATTATTTTATGTCTTGCACATGAGTGCAAACAACACTTACACTTTCTAAATAGTTGATGGTTCTAAGATCATTCTTTTGGTGAAATCTTATCACCATCAACTCTTCCCAAATGGCCGATTTTCAATATTTGAAAAAATTGCTTTTCCTATTCTTTACAAATTAAAATGTCAAAATACCTATTTCCATGAGATTTTGCACTTTTCAAGTTCACCTACTTAGAATTTTTTTTATGCATTTCCTTCCTAGGGTATGTTCTTCTTAAAAGTACATACATAAAACATATTTTTCATATTTTTTTAAGATTGTTTTTCTAATTTTAAAATACTCCCAGAAAATCATGAGCATTGTGGCCAAAGTGTGCACAAAACGGTAGGTGTTTTACTTGCAATAACCCCCAACTTCACTAACAACTTATTTTTCAATGAGTACGTAGTCTATAAGCATAGCAAAGGAATGTTTTTTTTTTTCCTTTTGAGGCCACTAATTGGAGGAAAATGCTTGAGCCACAAATTTCTCAACAAATATAGAGAAATTTGCTAAAACAAACTATTTGATTTTAAAATTTCAAATTCTTACACTTTTATTAATTTCAAATTTAGACGCACATTTAAATGAAAATATATGTAAAGAATTCATATACAATCTTGCAAATTTGTAGATTGTATATGAATTCAAGTCTTGTTTTCTTTAAAAACAAATAGATTCGATCTATCCACATCTCAAAAGTATACATCTACTATGCCTATGTTTGCATATTAACAAATCTCAAAATTAGATCAACATTAGAGGCTATAAAATACTTCATACATTTAAGTAAATTAAGTTGCTTTGAATCCGCATGTACTTTTTGAACATTCATCTTGTGTCAATGTTTGAAGCAAAGTGAGATAACTAGATAAGGTTGAAAGGCCTATAATGGGTCACTTAAGTCATTCACAATAGTTTCTATTATAAAATTATATAAATGCTTTTAGATCTCATAGGCAATTCAGAAAATTCAAAACCCTTTTGTTTAGGTATCATATGAATCTATGATAATTTTTCAAAAGTCTAGATTAGTAGATTTTTAAAACCTTGCATGCCCTATTTTTGATAAACATGTCTTGTACATCTTGGATTGAGTATTTACTAATTTTCAAGATTGTTTAGGCTACAATTCTGTATATGTTCTTGGAAATAAGTATGTCTACCTTATAGCAATAGTGGATTTGGTAGTTGAGATTGTATTCACTAGAAGGAGATGACTTGTAACTTGGAAAGAACCAACCCAAATTGAAGACAAAAATTGAAGCATTATTTTGGAGGTGATTGTAGTCTAATTCCTTTGGATTTGGCACAAATTCTTTGGCTGATTGGAAAGCAACAATAACATTTATGTCTCCATCAAGTCCTCATTAGTATCTAACTTTCTACAAGGTACACGGAGTTGTGGAATGACCTAGCTTTGAGGTCAATGGACATRTYTGTCGAAAGCACAATTTGCTTACAAATGACATTTATACAAAATCAAATTGTTTTKTCTAAAAATATTCATAGRAGAAGCAAGACAATTMTTTGCCAAGTTGCAAAARAWGGCATGCAAAGATGTAAAATGGGCATTTGGAGTACTACAAGCTTGCTAGGAGTTAGTCAAAATTTGTGCCTTCAATGAAACCTTGAGGCTATCAATGAAATCAAATGGTTTGCATTATTGAGTACAATGTTACAATTCAAAATGAATACAATCTTATTTGGAGTGGTTTTCAAATGACCATTGAATATCTTGCTACCACCATAAACATCAAAATCTTAGGAGCCAATATAAATACCAAAAATTAACTAAAGCAAGGAAAAGCTTTAAATTCAAGTTCACCTATATTGATGTGAAAGGAATTCACCTCCACCTTGAAAGCACATTGAAATGGGTAAAATAGACATGCATGAACACCATTGTTGATTTGGAGTAATTGCATACTAGTA
The DNA here is from genome assembly GCA_006891605.1 of Pleurozium schreberi. NCBI lineage: Eukaryota > Viridiplantae > Streptophyta > Bryopsida > Hypnales > Hylocomiaceae > Pleurozium > Pleurozium schreberi. The sequence goes on from VACF01002283.1 coordinate 53,029, forward strand.
GTGACTTGGGAAGTGGTAGAATAGAAGTAAGTCAAAGATTCAACCAACAATAAGGAATCATGTGATGCCGGGAAGGAATTCAATTTTGTACTTGGAGAAGCATTTAAAAATTGACAAGTAGATTAACCCCTTAGCGCCTAGCTCATGTTTATGTTTACTAAAATCCAAGCTCTTTTCAATTCATTGCAATCAAACTATCATTTAAAAAGAGATCCACATAAATTGACTGTACCGATTGGTAGTGGAGACAAGTCTACATCTAAAAGGAAAGTGACATGTCCTTTGACTGTATCATTGAAAAGATTATAATAGTCATACAAGATAATCTTTAATGCCATATTTGAAGCGTTGGGGCTCTTAGGGGTTAAGAGAGAGGGGAGGGGAGTGCAAATTTGGTATTTGAAAAGGTTAGGGTTGTTTTCATGTGGGCTATCTATTAATTTAAAAATAGACATCTATTTAATTTTATATTAGTTCTATTATAGAAGTTTAGAACTTAAGGGTTGATTGGTGATTATTTTTAAGTTAGCTTTACATTAGCTTTAAGTTTTCCAATCACTTTTACTTTATTTAATAGACTAAAAAATAGTATATAAAGGCTATAGGAAATGCATTTATGGGGATTATAAGAGGAAATATAGGGTAGTTGGATATGTTATAATTTAGAGAGATTATTATTGTACTGGATGAAAATTTATTGAAGATTTTTATATTAATAATATTGAAGTTGATTCTCTGAAGCAATATCAAAGTTCTTCATTTTTTATTAACCCTTGAACACCTCGGGAGACATTTTGTGTCTCATGAATGACAGGGAATCAAACCATGTAGGACAGAATGGCAACTTTTCATCCTCGGTATTAGGAATGGAAAGGAAAGATCTTTTCTAGCACTTTGACTTCCAATGAGTATATTGGGCTTTTCCAAGTAGATGATGTCATACATTATAAAAAATGCATGATTTCCACAGCCACCGGTCCGTCCTTCAAGGATTAAAGTCATTTTGATTTAATCACAAACAAACACTACTAGAGCCAGAAACCTTGTGCTTTTTTGGACCGACCGCAAGCTTCATGATAGTGTATGCATTAATAATTGCTAGTAAGGTAGCCATTAGAAGGGATGGTTGCTAGTAAGGTAGCCATTAGAAGGGACACTTGCAAAAAAGACTCCCTTTAATTTTTGCTCTTACCATGTTACATGCTTTGCTTCTTGTGCCTCCTACTTCTTTTTTGCTACAATGTTGCAACTTCATCATTCCTTTCTTGCGGTGCATCTCTAAATAATGGTAGGGGTGGTAAAAATGGTGCCCATTGTCACGACATTGTAAATAGGGAGAACTCGAGAAGGCGACTTGGGGTTGCATCACCTTAACCCATAGAAGACCGTCCAATTGCAATTTTTGGCAACTGAATACAAATGGAATTTTATTTTTTTTATTTGACATCTTCATACAACATCAAGATAAGTTTTTTCCTTATGGCCCAACAATTTTCATACATTTTTTACTAGATGGTTAATATGATATTGTATGGTACATAGTTTTTTTCCCTGTCTGGGCAATTTGGGTGCATTAAAAGAATTACTTTTTTCAAAAACAAAAATTTGAGGTTGATTTCTTGGATTTCTATATAATTACGTGAATTTTTTTGTTAAATTCTTATTTTGATTAATGAGATGAAAGTTATGAGGGGTTTTAAGTTGTGAGCAATTATGGATTTTCTAGTCTAAAATGAACCGTGAAGTCTTTTATTTAACCCCTAAGGTACCATGGCTATGTGCAAAAATTGCTCCCAATCTGCCATTTTTAGTACAAGTATCAAAGTTTTGAAAAAGACTTTTTTTTACACTTATAACCATAGGATCTTGTAGTATGCTGACTTGAAAACATGTGGTAMAAATTTCAGAAATTTCCACCTCGTGGATTGCAAGATATAAGCATTCAAATTCACTAAGATCATTTTTCTGGCCTTGCGAAAATCAAGGCAACAACACTTCAAAAGCTCACTTTTCAATGAAAAAACGTCCAAAATGGTGGTGCTTCTTTGAATTGTTTTTCCTCGACAAGTTGGCCACATGCTTCAAAAATTTTAGATCAATTTGAATTGTACCACATATGGGAAAAAATAGTAAGTAGATAGTAGTAGAGAATGATTCAAAATACTAATTAAAATTGTTAAGAATTTAAATATGGAATCGAAAAATGCATGTCCAAATGGTTGAAATGTTGTAATAAACAATCTAAATCCTATGATTTTTTTTTTCCGAAAATATTCAACATTGAGTGAGATGAAGGACTTCAAAGTTTATTTTAGAGTAGAAAATCTATAACTCCCTGCAAACTAAAAATCCTCATAAGTTTTGACTCATTGATCAAAATGGAATGATTCAAAGCTTTCCATGTATATATAACTCTAGGAAAAAAAAAAAAAAAAAAAAAATATATATATATATATATATATATATATATTTATTTATTTATTTATTTATTTTCCTAAAAAAATATTTTTTTATAATTTGCCCGAACTGCTCATTTACAAAAAAAAAAAAGTAACAAAATAGTGCATATGAAAGACATTCTTCACCCCCACCTTCTTTTAAAATTTGGGCAAAAAATATATAAATCTCCATCCACACGTACTTGCCCAAAATTGCTATGTAGCCAAAAAGCGCATGCCGGTCCTTTAAAGGTTTACTCAATTTTCAACATTTAAAAAAAGAAGTAAAATCATAGCATGTAGATTGTTAATTGCAACATTTCAACCATTGATTGATTGGCATTTTTTAATTCTATTACTAAACTTTTAACCATTTTGTATTTTGAATCATTATCTATTTATTTCTACATACTATTTTTTTCTTATATATTGTATATAATTCCAAATTATCTAAAACTTTTTAAGCATTTAGCGAACTCGCCTTGAAGATGGTATCCAAAGAAGAACCACCAACATGGATATTTATTCATACAAATGTGGCTTTGTGAAGAGGAGTTGCCTTGTTTTTTTATAGGGTCAAATAAAGATTTAGATTGATTCAAACACTAATATCTTGCAATCCACACGGTGGATAATTTTGAGTTTTTTTCCACATCTTTTCAAACCACCATAATAAAATACTACTATTACATATGTCCAAAAATGTTTTATTTTGTTTTGTAAAATTTGGTACTTGCACCCAAAATGGCAATCTTGGAGTGCTTTTGAAGAAAGCATAGTCAAGGAACTCAAGGGGTTAAGTTTTGTCATGACAATGGTGATGGATGAGGGTTTCCATGTGTACAATGTTGTAGTCAGTGACTAGTCGCACATACTTTCAACTTGGAGATGTACAAACTCTCAACAAAAGTTGATGGAGCTTTCACATAATTGATTTTATATTGTTGGAATGTTCAAGTTGCTAATGTGTCAATAATTGGTTGACATGAAAATAATGCATTCTTTTAGGAGTTGATTAATATTCAACTACAAATTTGTTGTAAAAATTTATTAAATTGTATGCAATGAGACCAATCCTTTTTATAATATGTTTGTTTCAATCAATACAAAATTAGGCTATAATTCAATTGAACATCTAATTGCCCAATTTCAAAATTTTCTATGTGAATGATAGACCTATCTCTACTTATATATATTGTTAGCCAATTGTCAATGATTCCACTTATCGAACGGTTGTAAATATATTAGTTGTAAAATAGTCATACTATAGTAATAGGTGATTATGTGATGTGGCAGTCACTAGCTTGGGATTTAGTGACCTATTAAAATGCTAGTTGCCACCACTTTGCAACTACCACCTCCTTATGTAGCACATTAGTGTATTTGCTTCTTGTTTCCTAAACATTTTTGTTGTCTCTTACCTGTGTTCACTTGTATTTTATTGTCTCCTACTTCTTGCCTTTTGGTGCCTCTTGTCTCTTGTGGCTTTACTTACTTTGTGTTCTCTTCAATATATTTGTCATTTTTTCCCTTGTTTTCATTTATTTCCATATAGCCTTAGTTATTTTGGTTTCTTGCAATTGATGTTTTTGTTTGCTACCACAAGATTGTATATTTCTCTTTTTTTGCTAGTATTTCATCCAACTTCTTCAATCGTAGTAGTTGTGATACTACTTTTATTTGAATTCCCACAATACGTGTAGATGAGGCTTTGTGAATCATCTATCTTATCTTGAGAACTAATTTTTCATGGTGTTATAATACATGTTCAATTTTGGTTTTGTTTGAAAGGTATTTTTTTATTAATCAATATTGGAAGCATGTGATTTTTCTACAAATAGTTGGAAAGTGGTTGTGAAAACAACATGCAAATTGGAGAGCAAATTTATAATTGTCATAAATAATTCAACCTAATATATTGAAATGCAATTTTATGGTTTTTGGATACTATTGCAAAACAATCTTTTGTATCATGAAATGTTTTGTATACATTGTAGTCAATATAAGCATACTCTCAAATTTGGATCTATGAAGAGTATTGGACTCCATTGTAACACTAAAGTTATTGTCGATCCAATTGTATGCTAGTTTTTTGTAGTAGAACTAGTAGAATAGGTGATAAATTAGCTAACAAACAAGCGCATAGCTAATGCAAAACTATGAAATTATTTTTTACTATGAATCAAATTATAAGCAACTTCTCAACAATTGCCTTGCAACTTCACAATAACTACCATGCAACTTCAAAAACAACTCCAAGTTACTACTACAAAACTATTGTTTTATAGTTGCCTTACAACTACATACAAAATGAGTGAAARGTGATGGAAAATATAAATATTAAAATAAATATAATAACATAGACAAAAATAGCGACTAAAATTAGAGGTGGCCCTCCAACAAATCAATGCATGGTAAAATGAGCCCCACGCTTGGTTACATTTTAGTCACAAAGCAATTAGCCACCAACAACACAATTTTCTTTTCTTGGCCCCATATGAAAAGAGAGGAAGCTTCTAAATGATAACTAGACATATTCACTCTTTTCCACATATTAATGTCCWCATGTGCACTTCATATTCATGAACTTTCAAATTTAGCAATAATGATGTATACTTGTATCTTGTACAACTCAAATGTCATATATGACTAGATGTCAATAATTGCAAGCTCAAAATATTGTAGTTGTCACATATGTCTTGGACAACTAAAAATGTAACTATAAATGCAATTGTTAAATCTTGTTTTTCTTCTAGTGATCCACTTRAAAATATCCTTAAAAAATCAAACAACAATAAATAAAATGAAAAGATTACAATAGTGTTATTATGCTATAGATACTTCAAAAATGMAATCACAAATTAATAATTTCATTATTTTTATACTTTTAAAATTTTATAGTGAATTATGAGATTTATAAAATCATAAAACCTTTTGGATTGTATATTTTGTTGTTAATAGTAAACGGTTTCCCAAAATTTGGTCATTTAAAAGCTGAAAAATCCATGAGAAAATCTATCAAATGAAATTTTTATATGTTTTATAATAGTGCCTACAAATGTCAATAAGTGCAATATTAAATTATGTTTTTTTTCATGATTTAATGCTAAAATTCACTCATTTACAGTTGAAGTAAAACAAAACATTTTTTTCTACTCAACTTTTTAAAATCTTATTTTATACTCCCTCTATCTCAAAATAAATCCGTGGTATTTCCAAAGTTTTCCTTTAGAACCCATAGATTTGTTTTGAAATAGATGAAGTTTAATTTAAACTAAAGAAAGATTCAAACAAATTTCTTGACACTCTAAATCTATACACTACAAGAGAAGGGGTGTTTTAAGTATAGTCCTAGTAGTATAGTACATATATTTTCAGCAAAATTTTACTTAAAAAATTCTTTATAGGTCATTACTTAAAAGACTATACTATTAGGACTATACTTAGAACACCCCTTTCTCTTGTAGTGATACTTGATTTTTCAAACAATAAAATCTAGAACTAGTCTACTAATATAAAAAATCATCTTACATACAAAATTCCTATTTATTTGTGATATAGTTCATATTCAACTTCTAGCTAAAAGCTATAATTTTGAAGTGATATTATTAGAAGATCAATAATTCCTTTGCTAAATAATTTTTTGCAATGTAATCTATTTTAATTTTAAAATTATGATATAGCTCATACATGCATTCAAGTTTATATAAGTCAATTCACAATTTTATAATTCCTCATAAGATAAACTATTTTAAAATGATCATTTAAATAATAATTAGTCCATGTGTGCTCAATATAAGCTAAAGATACTTGCCCAATTGCACTCCTAATTCTAAAGCCATTGGAGAAAGAATAGTGTGGATACTCCTAATTGTTGTTTTTGGTACAAAATTTGTAGTATTCAACACATTTGTCAATACATCATTAAGAGATCTTTGACTCTAGCATGATAACATACACGTGCTAGTAGCTAGGCGCTAATGAATTAAGTCTCATCATGTTTGATGATGCCTCACTTGATGTCCAATGATTGTATCGATTGTTAATCCTTCTACTTGTCTCTTGTCCTTATAATGTGATGCACTACCTTCCGAGAGGCCAAAGTGCTTGCAACTGTTGCTTGTTGTCTTGAATGGAATCTTATGAGACATGTAGGCATTCTACAATGTTGGCATTATAAAATCTTGAAGTAATCATTAACCCCTAACGTCCCATTGTCCCCTCGGGGAACAATTTGGATTTTGGGCAGGTTCTTGTGACCTTGATTTTTGATGAAACTTGTTAAAACTTTCTTACAAGATAGAAAAACTGATTATCTTTGTGGGAATATAATTTTTTATTTCAATTGGTGCTTGGAAGCAAAAGTTATACAACAAAAGCCCTAGAATTGAGCTCGGCGGGCAACAAAAAAAATTTCAAAAATTCAAAATTAAATTTTTAAATATTTTTTTCTGAAATGATATATTTTTGTCTACATGTGAAGCTTTGATTCATTCTATTGGGACTAGTAATGAGAAAGTTATGGACAATCTTGCTTTTCGGGCAATCTAAGCATCTTCTTGAAAAGAAAACTTATAGCATTCATTTTTGAATGCAGTTTTCACAATTTTTCAAAAACAATTGTTGGACAAGGTGAAGTTTACTTTCTAGAACAATCTCACTGTTTGGATTATTCTGTTTCAATCCCATCTTAGAGCTATTAACCATTTAGTTTTTCTTTCAATTTTGGACCTACTTCTACTTAACAATTTTTTAAAGATTGAAAATCAATGCAATGCATCCATAACCGACTGAATAAGGAATTTTGGACAAATCTCTCGTTGATTGATTTTTGTTTGCTTCTAAGGTGAATGCATCCATAACCGACTGACAAATCTCTCGTTTTGGACAAATCTCTTGAGCATCTCACGAGGCATTTCACGAGGCATTTCAGAGGTGTGTAGATAAAAATGATGGGGATTGCAAAAAACTTTGGTAATTTTATTGCATGAATTGAAATTACTATAAATTTTGAAAGGCAATAAGTGCAAGGTAAAAAATGCGTCGGACCCATTGCCAATCTCTAAACTCTTCCAATTCCAATSACTCCAAAAACTACTTTTCTAAACTCTTCCAATTCCGATCACTCAAAAAACTACTTTTCCATTGCTTGCTACTTTCTTGCACACTAATTTGGGACATGTGTCATGAACTTTTAGTCCCAACTTTGAAAAAAAGAAAAARAMAACATTCTCGCCTTRATTGGAAATATGTTAGTCTAYAGGTGGGTTATTGGACCCCGATCCGGAATGGGTGCTCCTACCTTATATATATGTTACCGTACACAATAGATTTCTTSATGCACCTCCAACAATGTTACTGGCTCTCAAGCTCTAATTTCAAGTGAGTTTGAGTCACAGAACGTGTCCGGGCCGATTTGCCGGTTGCATYGAGGTTTTCAGGAATGCCCAGTTCACCATCTGCTGGAGTAGCAGAATCTAAGTTACTGTAGAATTCGGTGAGGGGAGAGGAAGCCGACGTTCAGTTGGCAGCCGCTTCGCTTCCTCCARCGACTCGCAAGCTGGTGTGCAATTTCTCATTTGGCACGTTTTGGTTCAGTAATGACCCTCTTGAGTCTTGAGTGCAAACCCTAAAATAGACCGACCACACAAGGAAGTTGAGGTGTCCTGTGGACACGGGAATGCCAGAACTTCAGTTACTTAAGATACTGTACATCTCGCACGAACTTTTATCTGCGCTTCAGTTGATTCTATTCTATTGCGGGCCCGGGTCCGTGCTAGCACATTCCGTCTCTTAAAGCTCACAGCAGCAGCACGCTTTCATCACGCTCAGGTGAGCTTGGGTTCAATTTCGCCATTTGATTTTTGCGGCTTCTTCGCGGTTTTAAGTTACGTCTCCTTTTGATCTGTGCATCTCTCTCGTCGTGCACGCTACACTTGATCTGCAGCAGGGTCGGGATCGAGCGTCGGATTCTCTCCACTATCCTCGTAGAATAAGTTAGAGTAGGTTTGGTTTAATTTCCTCGTCGTCTCTCCAGGTTGCTCCGCTTCTAATGTCCCAATTTTCGGAAATGTAGAAAGTGTCGTTTGGACTTCCAACGAACTTGTGATCTATTTCAGGGGAGATTCTCGAGATATAYCAGGCATGCGCACTTCCAGGAATATGAGAGATTCTCGAGATGCAGAGGGAATTTGCAATTCTAGTCTAAGCTATTAGAAGGGTCTGAATGASGTAGAATGTTGYTGTACTGTATAATAGTTCTACTTCATTTTTCTGCTCGTGTTACTGGTAGATTTCAACAGTCCACACCAAATGGCAGCGCTGCGTGAGCCGTGGACTTGAGTGAGGAGTCTAAAGGAACTGCGTGTCGCAAAATTTACAGGTAGTCTATTTTGGCTGGAACYAAATGCTGGAGAGGATAGAGAACTAGAGCTYCCCTGCAGGTGATTCAGCTTTATGCATGAACAGTAGTGCTCCTAAGATGGTGCATAGTTTTATTAGAATGACTAATTCTCGGTGGGACTGTTGCTGCTGGGGTCATTGCAGTTGCTTGTGTGAGGCTTTCGAAGCTCGCACTCAACGCTAGGGTTAGGGCTGACATTTGAATTCTGAGGAGAACGKCCACGACTGAGCGACGAGCGTAGTATTGGGGTGCAGAAGGAAGTACAAGACGACATTGCGTGTCCCGTTGGTATGGCGGAGGATGCAGCCGAACGAAGCGGCGACTATGTGGCCGTGGATGCTGGGGGGGAGGAGAATTCGCCGTTGCTGGTGTCAAGCCGGAATGCGAAGCCTGCTAGGGCAGGGTACTTTGGGTCATTTCCTGGGAGCATCAAGTTCATTGTATGGAATGAATTTTGCGAGCGGTTCTCGTTCTATGGCATGAAAACCATCTTGGCGCTCTACTTGGTGCAGCACCTGCGCTTGAGCGAGAACGAGTCCACGGAGCTCGTGCACCTCTTCATCGTGGCTTGCTACGCCACGCCGCTCCTCGGCGCGTTCATTAGTGATTGTTACTGGGTACTGACATGACTACCACTCAATGCTTTGTGCCCCGTGTCTGAACTGTCTTTGATTTCTCCCTTTRCCGACATTTCTTATGATCCTACATGAATGTCCCTGTGCTGGTGATGTTGCTAGCAGTGTCTGCTTTTGACAGGCGCCACTTGTGCAGGGTAAATACCGCACTGTACTTTACCTGTCGATTGTATATTGCATTGGGAACTGGGTTATGGCAGCATCGGCATTACCCAAKGCCGATGCCAGCACGCAGAAGACGCTGTTCTGGTCGACAGCTGGGGCCTTGGGATTGATAGCCTTTGGCACAGGGGGCATCAAGCCGTGCGTGGCAGCGTTCGGGGGTGATCAGATCCAGTACTCTCTGCCTGATGGACCAACAAAGGAGCGCCTGCATCGTCAATTCTTCTCCATGTACTACTTCGMAGTGAACGCGGGGTCCGTGCTCTCAACCATCTTGACACCGTTGTTGCGGGCCGACTTTTCGTATGCTATTGCGTTTGCTGTGCCAGCGGCTCTCATGATGTGTGCGTTGCTCATCTTCTGGTTGGGACGCGGCACGTATGTTAATCGTCCTCCCGAGGGCAATGTGTTTGCGGAGGTTGGGGGAGTGGTGGTGGATGCTATCAAGCTGCGGAGGGGACGTGGGCGAGGCTCGCACTGGTTAGACAGCGCCAAGGCCAAGCATGACTCCTCCGTGGTGGAGGATGTGAAGGGGCTCATGCGTGTCTTGGCATTGCTTCTCCCGACTCCCCTCTTTTGGTCTCTGTTTGATCAGCAGTCGTCTAAGTGGGTCTTTCAAGCTAGCACTCTTGATGGCCGTGTTCCATGGCTCTTCAACATCACCATTCAGCCTGACCAGATGCAGGTCCGTTCGTCTCCTTTGTTGTAGAACCGTGCACATTGCTTCAGAGCCCTTTACTTGGGTGGGTGCTGAAAGCCCTACGTAAGGTCCATTTGAGGTCGAAAGCAAGAAGCTTGAGATTACAAGAAATCCTGCATCTAGATTGGTGTAGAATCATTCTTTAATTCAGTTTACCTGATTTTTTTCAATGCTGGACCATTTAACGAGAATGATCTTGAAGAGCATGAAGAGGTGGTGCTTACAGGGCTCCCAAGTGGCATGCTAAAAAATTATGAGATCAAAAGTTTCAAGCTACCGCTTTAAGATGGATTCGATACTTATTCCATCAAGTGCATCATGGGGTGTCATAAACGCAATGGATTTTCTTGAGTTTGTTATCTTAAGCTTGTTGCTTCGATCTGTGAAATCTAAAGCGGACGAAATCCACAACTTTGCTGCTCTTAGTCTGGGGAGCTTTCTTGTAGTTCCCTCGCAGGTGTTTCATAATAGGTCTTTCTTGTTGTCAAGGTTTGAATCCTCCTCTCATTTCATAATTAATGAAGGTCTTGGTCTCTAGTCCTGAGTTCGATCATGGTAGTGGCGGATGCAGAACTTCGTGACTAGTCCTGCTCATTCCGGTCTTGCTTTCCATAGTTGTGTACAGGTTTCATGTCTCTGATAGCACGATATATATATATATATATATATCTTGAAAAATTGGTTAATTCATAGAAATTTAACACACATGTGTGTAAATCAATAAATTAGCATTTGAATTTTGTTATAAAGGTGGCACAAGCATCAATAAGTATGTCCTAGCATCTCAAATTACATTGACATGTATTAATTCAAATATTGGGGCTTCTCTAAAATAGCACAATGCTTGAGAGTTTAGGGTTTGGATGTCAAGAGTAGGGTTTAGGTAAATGCGTCCGCCTTAAATGTAAAGTAGGAACAACCATTTGAAAATTGTAAGAACAACTTGGATGAGTGCCTTGTTAATTGTAATTATAATTTGATTTTAATTGCCTTTTATTGGAGCGCCCAATTGTTTTTTGCACTTTACTTCATTATTGGGTAGAAAGTTGCCTAAATAGGTAGGAAGCTACATTCATTTAACTCCCTTGCATTTCAAAATGATTTAGAGTAAGCTAGATTGCATATTTGCTTTTTGAAATTAAATTTTGCATGAGTGTACCTATCAAGATTTAGAGTTCAATGTTTGAAGGATGCAAATTCATCAAGAAAAAAAACTTATTCCAAAAGAGCTCAAAGTTTGTTGACCCTATTTGGCAAGAATGGAAACAAAAATTCACTTCAAATATTAAAAAAAATTGCCACTCCCAGTTAACATTCTCACAATTGATGTAAATCAACTTAAAAAAAGTTAGGACCTATATTTTACAAATAGGTTKGTGTTTTTTTCAATTTTTCTTGGCATGAAGGGTCCAATTAAATTTTTGTTATGAATTTGCATACACATTTGTATAACCTAATTCCTAGATTTTATTATATAGTTGAAATAGAAAGTTTCATAATTTTAACCTTAAAAGACATTGGAAGTCAGTCTCAGTTTGAAAGTCAAAATCTAAACTTTCACATACTTTTTGGATTTAAATGTTTTACTGAAGCTTAACTAAAACAAAATAGTGCTTCACTATTCTACATTTATTTCATTTTAGTTTTTTTTAATCATTAAAATTGTAATTTTTGTGACAATTGAAGATATAATCTTAAAATACACCTCTTTTGAATGTTTTTTTTGTTAGATTTCTCTCGGTGTGAGCTCAATTATATACAATGATATTTGTCACTATTATTTCCATCTTGATTGAAAATTTTATATTAGTTTAAGCATTTTTGTAGTTGCTGTGCTTTTTACAAAGAAATTTCTTTAAAAAAAAAGGTTAAATTAACTCAATATTTTTAAATATAAAAAATTGAGATTAAATTTTAGTCATATATTCCTAGCATCTAAAAAACATCAAATTTTTGAAATGTGTATTTGAATATAGAAATCTAATGAAGTTTGACCATGCTTGGATATGAAATGTCGTCTTGGCTTTACGAGGGCAACAAGATGCAAAGCATCGTCGTGGAGAGAGAGAAAGGCATCGGGGAACAATGAGAGGAAGCAAGAGCACAAGGACAAAGACAAGTTGGAACATTGCCGTGGGCAGCTTGTGTAGGCCAGTGGAACAACCTATTTTTTGGCATCCTAGGGCCAAATTGCACCATTTCAATGTAAGTGTCTATTTCTCATTACTATAGGTAAAAATAATCTTTTTACACCAGATAACTTTCCATTTCTATAAAACATGTGGATGAAGTCTCCAAAGTTTAATAAAAAAAGTTCATGAATTCTATCAATACTTGATGATGGAGTGTTTATTGGTCCAAAAGATGGCTGGATGATTGTAAAAATACAATGCTTGAGCTAATTTTAACCCTTAAAGGACATTTCATGTCTGGGATTGGTCAAACTTCATTAGATTTCTACATTAGAATATACATTTCAAAATTTTGATATTTTTCACATGTAGTGATATATTTTTAAAACTTAATTTAATTTTTTTGTAATTTAAAACATCAAATTGAATTTTATATAAGTTCTTGAAGAAATTATAGAATAAAAATCATTGTAATTACAAAAATGCTTAAAATAGTATGAAAATGTTATGAAAAATGGAATAATGGTGTCAAACATCACGGTGTAATTGGTGTAAACTTGGAGCTTACTCAAAAAAAATTCAAAAGAAAAAGTTAAAAAATGTTGTATTTTGAGCCTTTAAGATATTATCTTCAATGTGTCACAAAATTTGCAATTTTAAACATTTTGAAAAAAATCAAATTGGAATAAAAAGTAAAGTATTGGAGTTGCATTTTTTTAGTTAAACTTAAAAGCAATTAAAATAAAAACTATATGAAAAACTAAGTTTGACTTTCAAAATACTCCAAGGGCATGCAATGTCCTTTAACCCTTGAAAGCCGTAGTGGATGTTTTGTGATGACAGAGAATTAAATCGTGTAGGATAGAATTGCAACTTTTCATCCCCGGCATGAGGAGTGCAAATAAGAGATCTTTCCTAGTACTTTGACTTCCAATGAGTATATTTGGCTTTTCAAAGTACACTGAATAGAGGTATTAAGGGGACCAAACAATTAAGGGAACTAAATGAAGGAAACCGTAGATATTCAAAACATGATGTACAGCCTTCGGACACTCTAGTCATTATTGATGTACAACAAAGGTAGATATTTATATAGTGTGAAATGCCAATTAATTAGTATGGTCCCCCTTAATACCCTGTTCATATTCAGTGTAGATGATGTCAGACGGTACAAAAAAGCATGATTTCCACCACCACCGGTCCGTCCTTCAAGGGTTAAGGGTTAAGTGATTGCCATCCTGGCACTCTCTCAGAAAGCATAGAAAAGGGCTGGAGTGGAGGCGCGCGCGAGAGAGAGTCCCGACAAGGGCATCATCAACATCGTGGAGGGAGTCGGAATCGGGAGTTCAGGGAGCGTGGCGGAAACCACCCGAGCYCCGGTTACGAATTTATGATAGTCTGGCCAGCACGGACAGGAAGAAGAAGCGGACCGAGGAGAAGGAGAAGCAGGCCAGCACGATCATCGTCGGGGACTTGGATCCTGACACCACGGCACAGCATCTCACGGGCTTAGTCTGAAAGTTTGGAAGTGTCGTCAGCTCCAAAATCAAATAGAATCACTGCTACGGGTTTGTGACTTTCGAAAAGAAGGAGGCGGCGGAGACGCCCATTGCTACGGGGCAAATTCCCGATGGCATTGAGTTGATCGTCGTCAAGCAGGTCAGAATTGAGCTTTTGGAATTGGAGCTTTGGGTGCATTTTTACTGGAGAGGTTTAGGGTTTTAGGGTTTTAGGGTTTCATCCTAGGTTTTGGAGCAGAAGAACCACGAGGTCTAAAACTTGATCGCCAAATGTTATGTAGTGGCTGTTGTCTGAAACCTTCTTATGATATCTTTGAAATCTGCTTATTATATGGAATCCGCAGACTAGAAGTTTCACCTATCCCAAACAAGTTAATAGTCTTTGTACATCATTTTCTATTATTGTATATTTTAATCATTTCTGGCAATTTTTAGCTTGATTTATTCCGATTCTTGTAAGTTCGAACATATTTTAACTTATGCTTTATTTGCAGCCAGTTGGAGGTGCTTAATTTGCCAGATAGGGTTAGGAAGGTATTTGAAGAAGTAAGTTGTACTGAACCTTGTTGGAGATATGAAATCTGCTGCTTCTTGTGCTTCTTGTGCATTTCTAATCATATTATATCTGCAGCCCCTGTCTTGTTTTGTGAGTTGGAGGTTCTATCACTTTTGTGGTCAGTCCATTTGTATCTATTACTGTAAAACTAAGATGGTGTTTGGTTGCTGTGAACAGGGCCTGAAACAAGTGCTTCAGTTTGAGAGGTTATTGAAGATTGTGAGTTGTAGTGAGGAAGAATTGCTAGCCGTTCTTGGCGACTTTGCTGTTCTAGTTCAGGGTTGTTGGGTGTCCGGAAGTCATGTTCGTCCTGAGTACGATAAACAAAGACCAGTGAGAGACTACATCCTTTTTCTCTTTAGCAAAAACCGAGTGGTGATGCATGAGCAACTTCGAGGACTTACTTTGAACAAGGAGACTCTACGAGAGATCATGGTACCAATAGCAGTGCAGCGGGCTACTGTAGGCTGGGAATTTCAGGTCAGAAATTAGACGAACGTCTAATCTTCAAGCAGATCTGCTTTTTTAGTTCACTACAATTCCAAAATTGAAAGCAGCTGAGGTAGTCATTCGTATGATATTAGTCATGTTAAGAAAAGAATGTCATTGTGAAACTCATTACAGAGTGATCCCCCAGATTACCATCCAATATGCTGTTGTAGTGAACTTCTATTTGTACCTGCCTTTCGTTGTAGCTATCGTTTTATKTAAGAGGCAAATGAAAATATGTTCTCAGCTCTATGATCGTTTTGCAGGAAGATACGGATAAATCATTCATCAAGAAACATCAAGCGGTRGTCAAACAACAGAACACTCAGTGGGCAAGCGTRGAAGCACCTATAACAGACGCTCTAAAAGCATATGGTTATCAGCTTACGCAAACTCCTGAAGAGAAAAAGAAACCTATTGCCAAAAGTGTTAAACAAGGGAGTGGTTTATCAGCGTCTCATTTGTCCAAATCTCCTTCTGGAATACCTTCAGGAAGCAAAGCAGGATTAGGGAGTGAAGCTGGTGATGGAAGTGGTAAAAGTTGTATTGACAACGGTGACGCGTTTGGACAAGGAACAATGTCTGCTGAGACACGAATGGCATTACCAGGTGCTTTGAAGGAGATCTTTGCCAGGCACCATGTCTGCAGGTACTATGATTTGAATATTTTTCTCCCTCCATCGTCTGAATCTTAATTTGATACACAGAAAACAAGTATTTGTACATTCTGAATTTTTCCTGGTATTTTCCAGACAACTGCACTGATAGCTTGCGGCTCCTTCCTTTTCTAACTAGCGCTAGTTCTATTTCTGTACTAAACTTYGGTTCGGATTGTGTAACAGTATGCCGATCATTGTTCAGAGCCTGCGAGACATGGCGATTGAGCGTACGGTCGCTAATTCCAATCCCAGGGCAGCAGCGACTGCAGTTGCTGCTGCGAAAGCAGCCAATGCTCCTGCGGCGGAACTTACTGCTGCAGTGAACAGAGTGGCCACCAGCCTTGGTGGTGTTTACTTTATTACTTCATTGGGCAATCCTGGCCTTGATCCATTCAGGTGCGACATTCCGTATTATAAGAGTGCGCGCTGCTTTGGTCATGTGTCCTTTTCTGACCGTAACTTTGAGGATTGAGTTTTTCCAACTTCTGCGCACAGATAATTTCTGCGCATATATCCGTGAATATTTGTTAGCGTTGATTTCTCTTACGCTTGTTTATATCTCATTCYGAACWTTTTGCAGGGACGTTGTCATTGCTCTCCTGCGGAAGATGGGTCCGCATACTGGACTTCGAAAAAACGACATTATGCTAGCAGTTAGGTCCACAGGGAGGGATGCTCCACTAGCTGTTTACCTCAAGGTAAAACGMCGCAAGCAAACTGGGATCCATCGGACATTATTGATTCTCTCTTCGACTGTCTCAATCCAACTCTCCCCTGGTATCGACTCTGCAGCAATCGCTAACCCATTTTCATTCATTTTGCAGGTGATGAAAGAGCTTTGCTACACGAGGGGTGGAGCTTGGGTCCTTAAGCCTGGAGATGGCCGTCCGTCATAGTTGGACTGTGGTTACTATTTTTTGATCGATTTATTTGTGGCGTTCTTATATTGGGAAACCGAGGTGTGTTTATAGAAAGCCTATTTGGCACGTTTAAATTGCATAAACATGCCGTTTCTTGCTTTGATGGTTGTCAAATTCTCAAGGCCCCCTATTGTATCTCTCTAGTCAGTCCACCACTGAAGGAATATTCTTTTACATGCTTAGGGGGAGTTAAAGTTTCAAATTTATACTCGCTGCCCCTGAAAAAATAAGACAGCGCCTCTTAGCATCACGTTCAGATAAAAGAAATGAAACCCCTCCAAAAAGTACAAGCCGTCTGCTGATTCTGTGCTTCAGGGTGGAGGATGAAATTGGCCGGGCTCATACAGTTTTTTCCTCCCTGCCTCGGTCTCTGCCCCAAGTTACTTGCACAAATTTGAGTGAATCAATTCTACCACATTATCCATGAACTCTATAATGATGAAGGATGATCAGTTATAATAACTACAGAAACCTCATGATCGCTGAAATCGGGGTCCCTTAGGATGGTGCTTTGACGTTCGGCATCAACTAAGTATTCATTCTTCTACATTTGCCTCGCTTCCCCACTCCATGCACGGTTTCCAGCCTCTTACGTAGTATGGAGTGTAGGCAAGACAGACAACCAGGAAGGGGGGAGAAGAACCAACCAGCTCTTGCTCCAGCGTGCCCGTGCCGATGTAGAGCGAGGCAATGACGACCCTTGACCGCGCGTTGCGCACGCCTTGCAGCAGCACATTGTAGAACTGTGACGGCGTTTCCAGAATCTCCACGCTGTCGCCTCGGACCGGGAAGCCGCGGGCATGCTTCGTCATCCCGCCCACCAGCGACTGGAACACCTCCGTCTCAGAAGGCTGCACGGCCTCGCGCGTCCAGCTCGTGCCCGTCTCCATGTGCCGCACGCCTTGGCCGAACTCACCGCGAATCAAACCACGCCAGCCCAACCTCCAAACCCCCGATCGAATCGCCATTCTCCTCATGCCCCAAATCCCCGAATCCAAAATCCGAAATCCAACAATCGTGGGTCAAAAATGAGGGACGGATTGCTGCAATCCCAAAATCAGGAATGCGTCAGTCGACATCGTCATGCCCCCAAATCGGGTGCCGAAGCCGTAATCTCCGCAATGGCGAGTAAAATCTCATCTTAAAGGGTTCCCGCACGAAATCGAARACTCTGTTGCGTGTGGAAGAATGTCTCGCCAGGTCTGCACAATGAATTCGATCCAGTTTCGCATGGATTTGCACAGATTGTGAGAAGGCAGGGACTGCTGTAGAAGGAGGAAGTGCCAAGGGGGGCTTGTTGCAAAGAGACGGACAGAGTGTGGCTTTCCGTATCCCCGGACTTGGCTTTGGACGAAGCCCTCACGAAACCCTGTTTCTTCGTCCTCGTTATCGTCCGTCAGTCGTCGCCTAGACGATGCCATTCTCGTTCGTCGTTCGTCGTTGCTTTGGATGCCGCTCCCACAAAACCCTGCCCCTCCGTCCGTCCACATCAAAAAATTCACACCACCAATTACGCTTAGTTGGCCCTCTCAATTTTAATGATTTGTACAGATCCAGAGGAATGCAAAGAAAATTTTGAAATTTTGAAATTCATACTGTATTTTTATAGTAAAACTGGAACATTGTTCTAATCAATACTTTTAAATAAAATTTTGAACATATAATTATAATAATTATAAAAGAAATTAACCCCTAAAGTCTCAAGGCTTTTCTTTCATAAAAAACACTCAAAACTGTCAATTCTAAAGCAAAGAGCAAAAAAATGTTAAAATGTTAGTTATGTATGTGTAATGGTGGGATCTTGTACTAAACTAGTGTAAGAATGTGTGGAAGAAATTTCAAGAAAAAAAATCAAAAAACGCAAATTTTGTATTCAATCGTTAAAAATTGTTAAGAAGAAGTAGGTGCAAGGTTGAAGGGAAAATTAAACCAACAATAGCTCTAAGTTGGAATTGAATAAACTAATATTAGCTATGAGATTGTTCTAGCAAGAGATCTTAACCTTGTTGAACCTTTTTTTTTTAAATTGTTAAAATTGAGTTTGAAAATGAATCCTACAAGTTTTTGTTTTCTTAAAGATGCTCTAATTCCTCAAAAATAAGATTGACCATAACTTTTGCATAACAAATCCAAATGGAATGAATCAAAACTTTGCACCTATATTTTAAAYTAGGTTGTGCACCAATTACTTTAATTGATGTGAAAGTTATTGGATTTCAAAARWWTTTATGATCGAAAAATTGAATTAAATTACCATTATTTTGGAAAGTTCATAATTTTTGCATTGCTAGTCCAAACGTCATGAATCAAAGCCCTTGCACTCCTTTTTGCATAGAGCTTTGTATTCATGCCAATTTTGTGATGTTTGAACCTTTGTGAAAGTTATTGACTTTCAAAGGTTTTACCAAAAGTAAAAAAATACTCAAGAGTAAAAAATAACTTTTATTTTGGATGTAGCAAAGGCATAGGGCACTAGTCTATACTTTAAAATAGGTTATTTGTTTTGTTTAATTGTTTGATGCATTGAGATGCAACAAACCATGAGGCATCCACTAGCACATTTGGTACCGCTTCAAAGGTCTTCGCAAGGAAGGGTGCACGGACTTGGTTTTGTGGCATTTGGACCTTTGGTGTGAAAGTTATTGAATTTGAGTGCATTTGGTACCACTTGAAAGATCTTGGCAAGCAGAGGTGCACATAATTAAAACAAAATTAAATTACATTTTGTGTTGAAAAATTCATAACTTTTGCATTGGGGGTCTAAACACCACGAAACAATAGCCATTGCACTCCTTTGTGCATAGAGCTTTTTCTAGGTGCCAACTCTTGGCATTTGAATCTTAGTTGTAAAAGTTATTGAATCTCAAAGGTTTCACTACAAATAAAAAAATAAAAAAATAACTTTTATTTTTATTTTGGTCGTGGCACGCACGGGTATAGATAAAAATACAATGTGTACAAACTAAATCCTTAGCATTTGTCATTTTAAGGTTTGTAGAGGGGTTTTTATGCATGTTAAACTAAAATTTGGGCTTTTTGTGCCATAACTTTTTCTCCTAGGCACTGATTGATATAAAAATTATATTTTTTGAAAGCTAATGTGCTTTTCTATCTTCACAAAAATTTCAAAAATCACAACAAATATTGAGACAGTAGGAACGTGCCAAGTCCTTATAAGATGGCAACTCAATATTGTTAAATAACCTTGCTTGTTTAAATGCATATGGACTTTTGGGTAGGAACTATATACTCCACGACAACRTAAGATACAATGAAATCAACCTACCTTCACTTTTGGACTAGATTCAGTTATAAATTGTTGTAATTGTGATTGTGGAGTCACTTGTGGGGTGTGTCTCAACAATTTTATATGATCTTTATTTTGAAGTATGTTGCTTTCCTCTTCCTGCTACTTGGAGAAACACCAAAACAATTAAGACTTACCATATACAATTTTTGATAGATGTCCATTTTCTATAAATACAAATTTGTGTGGATATGACATTTTTAATAATC
The DNA here is from genome assembly GCA_006891605.1 of Pleurozium schreberi. NCBI lineage: Eukaryota > Viridiplantae > Streptophyta > Bryopsida > Hypnales > Hylocomiaceae > Pleurozium > Pleurozium schreberi. Next base: position 73,159 of record VACF01002283.1, read on the forward strand.
AAAAAATATTACAAAAAAAAAAAAAAAAAAAAATATTGAATGAAATTAGTAATTGCACTTCATTTAGCAACATAAAATTGATGCATTATCAAATAATGGTTGCGTTGTTAATTTGGATGCATTCAAACTCTTGGACAAATGTAAAAGGAAGCAACACGTATTCATAGATATCTTAATAGGCTTGTTTTGTACTTGTGTTTGTTTACATTGGATCTCCATGTTCTTGCTGCTACTAAAATTTTCACACAGAACTGCAACTTTCAAGCTTTCCTTCTGCTTGCCAATATTTGAAAATAAGCATGTTTCACGACTCCTACTTAAAAATGGTCCATTGTCCTCTTCAACCTTCACCATTAGATTTTCATTTGTAAAGCTAGTTTTGGATTTACTCAAATTTYCAAGTGRACCACATTCTTTTGAATCTTGAAGTTTGCAAAATAGGGAATACTCGTCTTCAAAATTTAGAGAATCAAGCACAAATTCATTTTTGTCAACTGCAACATATTCAAAATCATCATTATCAACAAATCGTAATTTTGATAGGACTTTTTGATACCGTTTTCTAGCCAAATAACCTCTCCAAAGGGCTTGCAACTTGATGGTTGAATTTATAACTTTTCTAAGCATCCAACCTCTCCAAGCAGCCTGCATAGAAAKAACCTAAATATATAATTAATGATGAGAATGGTTTCAAAAAGAGGAAATTGATTAATGTCTATTCAAACTCTTTTTAGMTTAGGTGGAGCATAAGTGCATGGATAAATCTAAAATATACTATAAGATTGGAACTTGCCTGAATTTGAAGTATACTATTTTGAAACCTCAATTTTTCTAATAATTGTTGAGCCTCTCGTGCCTTGAGAGCATCTACAGCCAAATTTTGCATCTTGATGTTGTTTTTTCTAGCCAACATGCCTCGTCCTAATGCTTGCAATCGTTTGACCTTTGATAATTGATMTTCAATTTCTGTCCTATACACCACATTCTCTTTATATATATCTTGGTACTTGCAATCTGTATGCTCTACATAGTCATTGAAATATTGTTCWACATTGTGAGACTCTAATGTCTCCATGATGTCTTTGCCAACTTCCTTCTCTATAGATTGTGGCCCAAATTTTCCTTCTCGTACAAAAAACTCTTTTTGAAAGTTGGTCTCTTTGGACCAAAAGTGACTTTTTCTATGACTTTCAAATATTTCTTGAAATGCTAGACAATTCCATTTCTCTTTTGCAGTGGAGTGGCATGGGAGGGATGCCAAGGGATGAAACTTAGATCTCCTTGGAGAGACCAACTGAGCCTTCAAAATTGGATTTGCATTAGCCATTTGATATAAGCGAAAGAGAGTTGCCCATAAAATTATTCCTATGGCTTTACCATCTTGCATTATTTCAATATTTTGTCTATCTACCACTTTTGATTTGACATTTCTACCTTGATCGGCAAATGTTGTTGAAGAGGTTACAGAGTACCAATCCATGAAATTACTATTATTATTGTTAAGCCATTGCCTTGCTACATCTTTAGGATTTTCATATGAAAAAAAAGGCTTCTCAGCTCGAGCTTCATTTTCATTTAGATATTGAATGCCGGCAACTTGCATATGCTTCAAGAAAATAGAACGAACCGACTTTTCTCGAAAGCTATCTTCAACAGGTTCATTGTCAAGTTCAATCAACCATGGAATAGCCTCTAAAACCTTATCAATATGTTCCACATGATCGGAGATAGGATTGTCATTCATTTGAAGTGTTCTCAACCGTCGAAAAGATGACAAGTGACTAAGTTGGGAAAGTTCTGCCACATGATTAGACATATTATAGATTACATGGGAAAAGAAGATACAACAATATCACTCATGGATTGAAAGATTATAATGTTTGATCACAAGGTGATAAAACTATGAAAGTGATTTGAAGTCTATCAATCTWAAAAACTAGTTACCAAAAAAATATGAGACTAAWGRKCTTAAAATGCATCAATTTATAGCTTTTCAAAATCTATTCTATAATTTTTTTGAATAAATTTGTAATGTGAATTTTCCTCTAAGATCTARTRCAAAGTGATTTCTRCAACTRCTCAYCGAGGAAACTTTAGAAAGGAYAAAAAAGGCATTAATAACAAYTTCGTCAATTTTTAAAAACAATRAAATCTAGGCAATAGACTTTTTCTAATAGTAAATGAAAAAATTCATTATTCTCACAATTTTCTTTCCCAAAATTTCCCAATTTTCAGTCAAGTTCTTAAGTTGAGCATTACTCGACTCTAATTCTTGCCGAAGTTCTTCCACTCTCCTGCACTTCACACTCAAATATATTTATCATATTAGTTGTATGAATTTTGAAATAGTTTGTGATAATTGAGATAGTTATGCACAAGTGAAAAAACATATTTTCTACTAAATAGTTCTTAGATATTTTTCACTATCAATACATGCTAGTTAGAAGCATAATCACAAATCAATATTTAACACTAATGGTGTTATTTTTATGAAACCTTTGATATGTACGATGTCTGATATTTTCAAATTTAATTTGAGATTTTTAAGAAATAAAAATTTGAAATTCGTTCTTCAGATTTATATGTACTCAAAAAGCTTTGAATCATTGCATTTCAATAGTTGAGATGAAAGTTATGAGGCTTTTTAGTTTGCTGGCAGTTATGGAATCCCTACACCAAGAAAAACTTTGAAGTCCTTTATTTTACTGAAATTTCAATATTTTTGAAAAAAAATAATGCTATTGGATGTAGATTGTTTATGACAACAATTCAACCATTTGGATTGGAGATTTCACATTTTATAATTAATTAATTAACAATTTAGTATTTTGAATCATTCTCTACTTCTTTCTGCTTACTATCTTTTTCCTATATATTGTACAACTCCAAATGATCTGAAATTTTTTATGAATGTAGCCAACTTGCCCTGAAGAATGAATCCAAAGAAGCACAACCATTTTGGACATTTTTCCATAATGATCTTACCTTGTAAAAAGCAGCTGCCCGATTTTTTGCAGGGCCAAAAAAAGGATTTTGGGCACTTCAAATGCTAATATCTTGCAATCTACATGGTGGAAGTTTCTGAAATTTTTTCCACATATTTTCAAACTAGATTACTGAAAGATCCTATGGTTACATGTGTCAAAAAATGATAATTTTCAAAATTTTGGTACTTGTACTAGAAATGACAGTTTTGAAGTTAAGCATTTTTGGTGAGAACATAGTCAAGGAACTTTAGGGGTTAAAGAAGCAAATACAAGGACTCCTTATACATGTGGGAAACAGAACAACAACCATAATGAGATACAAAACTTGGGAAACCCCATAGGCCTTTGAGGGCTAATGGCAATACCTCCTATTGTCATCCTTGCAAGACTTAGAAGTTAGAACAAACTTCGAGATCCACAAAATTGGTCAACTTTAATTGTAAGGAAGGCAAGAAATATTGTAATTTTACATGAAAAGGTGTAACACTTTACAATTGCAAGAAGAGAATTGGAATTATTGGGAGTCTTAATAAAAGTATAGGCAAGAAATTTTTAATTTTCGAAAATCTRTTTTTAACAATAYACTTGAATTTTTCAGTTGCTTTTAGTTTCTWAAGAAAGAAAAACATCTTCTAAAATATATTTTTTCYCTACTCACATAGAAGTGAAAATTGGAACAAGACGACATTCAATTCATTGAATYCRTTAYAGCAATGACAAATTCTCCATGGAATCTTTGGCACAARAGACAAATAAATAAAACTCTAGRGTAATYGATATTCACAAACTTGATTGGAATATATAACKAGTAATAGTCATTACTACCCACCTCCATAGCACCACACATATATCGTCAATCCAATCACTCCATCAACAACTTCAAATTCTCATTATGAACTACAGTAGTTCTTGGAGGATTCCCTTGCCTCCACAAGTGCTGTTGGGAGCTCACAAGGAGCCATTAGTAGGGATTGTCAGAGCGGCGAATTCACTTTCTGRAACYCTACCAGACTCCGGGGAAAGAAGAATCACTAAGTACCCAATTTGGTAGCAAACTTGCAAATCACAAAGCAAGAATTGCGGGGTTTGACATCTCCTACTGGCTATTTCAGGAAAGTTCCCTCTCCAAGAATCTCGGAGTTTTTCGTYCTTCAGGATACCAAAAAATCCTTAACGGCGTCTTTAGTGGAGCTTGACAAACCATCCGACTCTCAGGCGTCTCAGCAAAATGAATGAAATTGTTTTAAGTAGTCTTTTTCGCGGTAAGATTTCCTTCCTTGTTACGATGCTCACCTTCTGCTCTTTATCCTGTCAAAGAGGGGAGTGGCAAACAGGGGAGGCGACTTAGGGTTGTTCCTAGGGGTCACATTTCCCTGCTGAGAAGAAGACGTGGTTGAAGCGAGAGCGTTCTTCTTAATAGTCTGGAGGAYGCCTGGACTGGAGAAGCTCAAGACTGGAGGATCTTTGCTGGGAACCTGCATCAAGTGCCGAATTACATTGATTACTACAACAGTGCAGTGCCATGCCTTCCAAGGTGATCTGCCGAAGTGATTCGCTCTCTACTGATTTGCAACCATMGCAGAGCATGCGCAATCGCCTCATTTGCACTACAGCTTAGCTGTTGTAGTATCCGATCAGACCTCAGGATGCACGATTGATTGGTACCTGAAGTTCCATGGCCGGAAGTGGATTCACGGCCGTCTCAGGAGGTGAGTCCAGGAAATACTCCTTGAGCGTCTTCCTCCTCTCCCGCTTCCTTTCGCTTCGTGTCATCAGATCGGTCCTCTCGCCCTCTTCTGCTATGTCCTCCAATTCGGAGTCTGTTGATTCCATCGGAAATGTGCCGTGGACGTCGTGCTGCCGTTTCGAGTTCACTTCCGGATCGGCGTCTACGGATGCCATACCCTCCTCAGACACCTCGGGAGCCCCGGAGTTTGTACCTAAWATGGAGGTAACGAGGTCAGAACCCTAAATACCGAGCTTCGCGAGTCTTTCAATCCTGGAAGATWCCTTAGTTRCCGGAAAACGGAATATCRCYGTTCTCACAAAKTTTCGATTACCTTTCACTGCGGAATTTTGTTATTCTGGTTTGAAGGACTCTGTCTAAAATTGTAAGTGCACATACAAAGATTGAAAGGTTCAAAATCGTCCAATTTGATGCTAAATTTGAAACTGGGCAACGAGAGCATCCTGTTTYGTCGAATCCGAGGAAACAACATCGAAGGGAGAGAGGGATGAGAYGGCTGTTGTGGCAGACCTGAGGTCGATGGCTCCTCGGGATGACCACGCGGCTGTTCGAAGATCTCCTGCTCCATAGCTGAGCTAACAGGAGCTTCAAGCTGCACGGGGGTTGTTTGAAAGTCTTTGAACAGRGTGATCTTGGTGTCGTTAAGCTCCTTTATGGAGATAGCGTGTCGCAGCAAAGACAGCTTTTTGCCGGAATTCGAAACTGCTGTCACTTGGTCCATGAGTTCCTCCAGGCCGCTGTCATAGTTTTCATCTGATTCCGCCATTTGTTTTCGTACCTCTGCGATCTTACTAGCAAGTTTCTCTACCTCGCTGCAGGCAGTGCTTATTGCGTTCTTGATGTCCACCTCTTGAGATCCGACGACTGAAATCGTGTACACTTTGTCAGGCACGACCTGCAGACAACGTATGTGAAGATTGAGATTTGAAGAGCATTTCCGARTTCTGCAAGCTACTTTAGTCGAAATTTCCTCTTCATGTGTGCGTTTTCATGTTATTCTTACCGCTGAAAGAGAAGCTTCAGGGGTTCTAGTCGGGGTGAAGCGTTTCTCGTTATCGATTCGAATTTGCAGTTGGCACAATTTGGCTTCCACAACAGCTAACATGTGGTCCTTCAGCTTGAGCTCCTCTTCCGTATCCTCTGTAACTTTTAACAGAGTCTGTCGMTGCTCAGCTTCGACCTCCTCTAGTTTTCTCCTGTAATCGCAGAGAGTTCTCAAACGGTCAAAACGATTATTCTAGGGTAGTCAGCATCATTAATGTCTTATTTCTCGTAGAAAATTCGACTACTAAGACTTCCTGAAAACGTACTTGGCATCGTTCAGTTCTTTCTGCAGGAAAACCAGAACACGCTGTAGAGTATCATGATCGCTCAGCTGTTCCAGATCCATGGCATCATGAGCAGGTGAGGCATCGCCGTTCTGCTGCAGCATCGTTTTCAGCAATGCATGCACTTCCTTGTCTTTCCATTCAACTGCTCTGTCGGCTCTACTCTTCTCCTCCACTGCGATAGCCAGCTTGGTTTTCAGCTCCTCGAGATCTGATTTCATTTTGCTGAATGAGGACTCCATGCTCAGTAACTGCCGACGGAAGCTATGTGCTTAAGTTGTGGGTTTAGTCAAAAGGATGTTCTCAATGTTTTAAAAATACACATATGCACTAGCTATGAAAAGAACTTGTAGATGGAAGATAAAGAGTAAAAATTATGAAATTATTCAATGAAGAATGCACACAAATATTGAAAATATTCTATATACTACATAGAATATAGATCCATAAATTAGTCCATGCACCACCTTTCCAATTATGCCAACCATCTAAACATTAGGGGTTGTCACACCTGCGCAAAAGACACTTTGCATGCCAAAACTCCTTTATGACCACTCTTCACTTTGAGATGAGGAGAATGAAACTCCTCAATCTTCAAAAAACGCCTTTAGTTTTTAAGGAGAGGATGCTGTGTCCTCATTATTTGAAGATTAAGATTGGGATGAAAATGTAGGTGTGACAACTTGTATTGAATTCTACTGATGGATGAAAAGTTTTATCACATACTACTCATCTTAATTCAACACTCTCTGAAGATCTTAACCAAGTCAACATCAAGCCCAAGAGACCCAAATCAATGAAACCATGAAACAAATTAACTTTGACAAGGTGGGTTCAAATGAAAATCAATGCTAAATTACTAAAAAAAATTGACATATAAAGTAAGTTAACCCATAAATGTTGGGGTGGACATTTTGTATCTAATGGATGACAGATAATCGTTTTATGTAGGATGGAAGTACAACTAAAGCTATGAATAGGGCTCATAAGATCATTTGTAATTTTTTTTTTTTTTTTGAACAATAAATTAAGTAGGATAGACCATTTTTGAAAACTTARAATACTAAGAAAGAGTTAGGGATTGAAGGACTCAGATCTGCCATGTGATAATTGATATAACTTAAGGCACTCAAGCTGATAAGTGCATCCCAAATGAAATTTCAATTTGTAGCGGGAATATGAAATGGGATACTCATTTTTTCAGCCTTGGCACACTCCCCAAGTGCACTTGTGTACCCCCTCACGAAGACCACAATCATTATATTATTAGGATTTTCGGATTCAAGTTTTGATAAGAGAAACGTGGACCAGAAATTGTGGGGGGGGGGGCGGCCATAGGTGCACTATCCCAGACCTCAGGAGAACGCACGCTCTCAGCCTCTGGAGAACGGCGAACTCTGATCCAATTTGGGGGACGGAGGTAGAGCGACTTCTTCAAATACTTTTCATTCCGATTTCCTTGAAGGAGAAATGGAATTGACTTGTAAGGTAGTCTGCTCTTAAAACGCCCATGCTCTAAAAGCGATAATGATACAGAGGTACATTTTGCTTTCTTGAATGTACTAGCAATGTACATTTCAGGAGGTAGTTGCTTTTAATGACCACTGCATTACAACTTAAAAAATTTGTAACTAATTCCTTGAAGGTCCGAAAAATATGAAACGACTTGGCTTAGACGTCAATTTCTTTTTTCCTCCTATGAAAAATTACTGAAAATTGTTTCAAGGAGTTTAACTACCCTGAAAATGCAATCAAATCTTAAATGGTTGCTTTGAGAGTAGTCTACCTTAATGCAACATTACATGTGTTTTGGCCTCCTGGGAGGGCTGTGAGTTCCCCAGCCGAAACCGAGTCGAAATCCGCTGAAACTTGCCGTTCCCTGCCTGGTCTAACCTGGCCGAGCGACTGCCAGGTCAGATTTTTGGAAAAAAAAAAAAAAAAAAAAAAAAATTAACTTTGTTTTTCAGTTTTAAGACTTAAAAAAAAAAAAAAAAAATGGAGAAGTTCAATGCAAAAAAATTGCCAAAAAAAACAACATCCATTTTCAAACTTTATCTCCTATATTCCATAGAATTAGGCGCTAAATTGTTTTATCATAGTAAATTCAAGATACTACAATTACCATTAAAATTTTACAAATTTTGTTTTCATATAAAAAAGATATCTCATACTTTATCAAAGATGAATCGTCTAATCTAATAAACACCAAGAATAAATGAAGGAATATAAGTAGGCATTAGATAATATCCTTAAAGTGCAAAAATGCCTTCACCTTATTCAAAGCTTCAAAAGATCTCTTCAACTCTCATTGAGTGCTTTGAAAAAAATGTGATGGTTTTGGGTGATTGGTGTTGGCCACTCAAGGCCTAAATGTGGATGGTGGAAAAATAAACTAGAGATAATGCTCAAATATTTTGAACAATTTTGTACGATGTGTTGGAATTATAACAAATTTATTACTTCACTCTCTTCTTAAAGAAAGGTACAAGCCAAATAGGGTCAACTGAAGAATGAAATCCCTAACAATCCTCCCATAGGGCAAAAAATCACACAAACTTGTTCTTTACCACATGTACATGATCAAATTTGAAGAAATTACAATACACAAAATTAACCAACAACAAAATTAAAAGAAATCTTAGATTTGTCTTTGATTGAGTTAATGAGGAAGCAATTCCTATTGGTTTCCAAATAAGCTTAAGAAAATATTATTTTGTTCTTCTTGATTGGACACACAACCTSATACCTTGGTAATTGGTCAATATTTGTTGAACACTCAACAAGTTGGATTGTATCATGAACTAGTTAGAGGGGTTGGAAGCWTTGTTTAACACTTTAATGACAAATTCAAATGGTTATATACATTTCTTTTCATTAAATTGGTCGAATATTTTTCTACCAAGATGTGTTTGAAAATAGTTGGTGCAGGAACATTATTTGTTGTGACTTTTTGCATATGCTAGTAAAATGTTGGAATACAAGTTTGAAAAGCATATTTCATTTATGAACGGACAAATTCACCAAATTCACCAAATTCACCAAAATATTCAAAGTGCAAATGACATTTTTACATGTATATACTTGGATGAATAATTGATGTTTCATCTATAGCTTACATGTTCTTGAATGCTAGTAGATTAATCAAACCATTCAAGATTTCAAGCAATAATTCCTTGAAAACTTGTAAATAATTTGTATGTGTTTAWAGAGTTGRTTTTGGYARTTAGATGATATTTAGAAAGTTGAAAGGATGGAAAAATATTTTTTTGGTAAGTGTATTGATGATAAGGATATTCAAATTAGTTCAATTTATTTTGATATTTGTCAACTTCACTCATTGAAAGGAAGCTTAGTCTTGGAGCACCAAACTTTAGTGTTAAAGCTTTTTGCCAAGTGTCCTTGTGCCCATGTAGGCTCAAGCTTGGTACCCAAATGGGCCTTTGGAAACAATCCTAACACTAGAACTTGGTATTTCAAGACCTCCTTTTCTACTAATGTTTGTTTGATAAAATTAACATACTATACATCATATTCTAGCATTTTCTCTCCTTTCACTCAAAACTCCTTCGTTTTAACAATCATAATGATTCTTTTTTACCTTTGAGCAATCCAAAAGCGTGAAGCTTTCTAAGTCCAATTTCTATTGTGTTGACAAAATTTGAAAATTGTTGGATGTTAATTTGGGTATATTGTCTTTTATAGTTTGGTTCTTGTTTTGGTTGACATTGTGTTTTGCAATGGATTTTTTTTCATTCTCCTTCAAAAATTTCAACAATCCTAAAAATTAATATTTTTGTTACGATTTGAAAAATTAAAGGGACTTATTGTGGAAAATTGTAGATGTTGGAAAATAGGAAAGTTGTAGACGTACAAATCCCGTATATTTGAATAACTATTAATTAACACCAAAAGAAGATATTTGTAATGTGAAATGTCAATTAATTAGTATGGGTCCCTTTTAACCCCTAACTACTCAATCGACAATATATGGTCGATTTGAAATTTCAAGTTCATTTCTGGATGGGCAATTACATCGTTCGACTATTTTAAAAGAAATCGGGCAGTTTCGTTTCTGGATGGGCAATTACATCCTTCGACTATTTTAAAAGAAATCAGGCAGTTTCGAGGTTTAAGTATTGAAAACTTTTATTTTTCACTCAAAAAAGGACATATTCAATTCTTGAGAGGTCTTCAACGGCATATATGTCCATTAGTGGAAGAATAAAGCTCACCAATTTTACTTTATTTCACGGCTTTCAGCAAAGTTTGTCAATTTCACTTGATTTGAAATCTAAGAAATTGTACTTGTTAACTTGCTTTGAAATGATCCCGATGGAAAGTATAAAGTGTTTTCGTGATTTTTACCATTGAAAATTTAATTATGCAAGCTTTGATTTAACCTTGTGGCGCCCTGATTCATCTCCAAAATTGAAAATTTGAGAGAAATCATTATAAATTGTTATTTGGAAGTATAATTTGGAATTGATAAACAAATAAAAGTTGTAGTCTAAGAGTTGTAGATTCCATCCGTATGGTTAGATTCACCAATGCTATCACCAATATTGTTTTATAAATTTTCAAGGAGAAATTTCAAAATTCCTTCAATATTTGATAACAAACAAAGTATTATCATTTTCAAAGTAAAATTTGATGGAATAGATTTGAAATGAGGTTCTTTCGACATGGTGATTTTTCTGAAATTTTTGCGTTTCTAAAATCTATGACCTCATTTTGGCAAATTCAATTTTGAACTAAAGTCAATGCAATTTTGGCTTAGTCAATCGCTTGCAATTCTTGCACATTGGTAATTTTAGAAAAGTATGTACTCTAGTAGCACCAAATCCTACCTTTAGATAGAACAACAACTTAATATAGTATTTTCACAAATTAGAAGAATTTTCATCCAAACAAATAGAAGGATGAAACTACAGTTTCAATCTATTGATTGTCTAGAAAATGGACATCGGAGTCCTCCAGGGTTAAAGCTATTTGCAATTTCTACTTGTAAAAAGAATTACATTTCAACAATTGCAAGGTGGATTGTGTAATGAGTTTGATAGCATTTCATATGAAATTAAGTTTTTTGGAAGTGCATTTTAGTGTGCTAACATTCTTTGTAGTTGTTCATGTCACCTCTAATCTAAAAAACTTTTATATGAAAATTTCTAAAACATTGTGGAGAAAGGCAACTTACTAAAAATAGAAATTTACATTTTTCTTGTTATAATTTCACAACTCCTATGCAATTTTGCACTCAAATTTGGTAAATATACTAATAAGCAAGCTCTTCAAACATCTATACGGTTAGATTTTGAAAAAAAAAAAAAAATTCTTCATTGGAGATATCTACAAGCCAATGCTCATTTTTCATAGTCAAAACACACTTGAAAAGGTTTGGGCATTTAGAGGTTAATACCCCTATTTAGTATTGATGAATGGGGGATTGGACAAAAGTTATCTTAGTAACTAATGGAAGCATTCTAGGCTTGCTAACATTCAACAACTTGATTTTGTTACAAATTTGTATTTATTTATAAATAAAATAAGGTACAGTAGTTTTATTTTTATACCCTATTTTTAATTGAACATTAATTTTTATGTCTTTACACAAACTAGATGAACGTTCAAAGGGGTTGTCAGGGTCTTTTTTTTGGCACCTTTGAGCCAGAATGCAGTGTCATGGCATACTATCAAAGGTTTCAATTTGGGGGACCATCCTCCACTTTTTGCATGGTGTATTGCTACAATSCAAAAGAAAAATCWTGATCAAWGCTTTTGASAAGGACCGTGTTATCGGCCTAACAAAGCCCACCCCAATGTTTCTATTCTATCTTGGCAATGTTGACAACCACATAGAATTGAGCCGTATTAGAGCATCGATTGTCAACATTTTTTCCTAAACAAGACTTGTCAAATGAGCTAGGGTGGCATTACCATCTTCAAACAGAAGTGTACTAAATTTCTTGGAATAGGTGCAATCAGCTGTTCACAAAAGCTATAACTCCAGTCATTCTGAGAAAGTTCGAATAGGAATTGCCCACAGCGATATCGAGACATCGAACAGCTCCAAAGGATGTAAAGTTCATCGCAGGATACACAAAACAAAAAGCTTCGATATTAATTTTCATGYCGGAGACATCTTTGTATACTAATCTTTACTGCTCGAAGGATTCTTATCATACCCAGATGCTGAGCCTACTGTACCACTCTTCCAGGCAGGTTGTGGTMAGTTGCACCTTTAATTGACCACAACATTAGCACTGCCCAGTACCTCTAACTAAATACCTTTGTCACTGGCATTCTGAGATAAATGTCACTTCAATATTGCTATGACATCCGCCCCACTACATTTGCAGATGTCGAATCATCTATATGTTTCTCTTCTAATAGCCATGGTCGGCGGACAGAACAGTTCAAATCGAATTGAACCAACCTGCTTTTAAATCCACACGACCTCCCTGTTCTCCAGCTACCTTGCTTCTACATTTTCCCGCGGCTCCGATCACCGTGACATCTATTATGAGTAAGATTCGATATACATGGAAAGTTTCCAGCCTCTTGTACAATGTTCCACGGTTTCGTTAGTGGATACATCAGTCGATAAATTACAGCTGCAACATAAGCGCCAAGACAAATCCTTGGCGATGATATGTGACTGTCCAATCAATTAAGACCAGAGCTTACGATCACATCTAYGGTGATCGCACCTGTAGGTAGTTCACAAGAGATCGTCATAAGCTACGATTGCTCTTCCTCTATATTCGTTCATGGCTTCCATTGCAGAGGTCTTGTCCGTAGCTGCGAGCACTGCATTGGCCTTGGCGGCTGCAGCAGCTGTGGCGGCAGCCAACACAGACGGCTTCACTACACCATTACGCGACCTGTGACCATGTAACAAGTCCTTTCCAGGAGATACAACAAAGCCTCCGATGCCCTTCTTCCATTCTGGGAGAGAACCAAGGGCCCACGACACATAAACCTGCACAGACGATGAAACTAATCAAGCCTCGGAACAGAAAAGGGGGCGGAACCTTGTGTGACAGGACAGAAGWCAAAACTCAGTCGAGAAACTAAAGAGCATGTCTGAGAAGTTACTATCAGATGACACCCAGTAAAAGAGATGCTGTCAGCAAAACTTCCATATCACTGTTGGCCTCCCATGAATCAGACTAGCATTGTTGTGCAAGGCTGGGATTAAGAAGGCCACTAACTACAAAGAAACAGGAATTATTAGTAGAACCAAATCAGCTACATATCTGTAAAGTTACTATCAGATGACACCCAGTAAAGAGAGGTGCTGTCAGCGAAACTTCCAATTAACTGTATGCCTCCCATGAATCAGGCAAGCATTGATGTGCAAGGCTGGGATTAAAAAGAGGCCTCCTAGAATCCATACCCGTAAAGCGAGATGTTACCAAAGATAATGTTCAAACAAAAGTATCCAATTTTCAGAAGCGCGGCAAAGAACTGGCTGAAATCAGACGTCA